>OMLC01042486.1:0-20550 GCA_900302585.1 Regalecus glesne | reverse complement strand
CCCCCCCCCGAGCCATACTGCCTCTTTCAAGAATAATAAAAAAGACGAGTCATGATCTTTTTCTTTGCATCACTTCATAACATAATTTTGTGCCCGGCTGAACTGATTCAACTTTTTTTGCAATATGACAGGATCCTGTTTGTGGATTTCAGCATCATTTTCTACACTGTTGTTTTGGGTCTGCTGAGCTGCACCTGCAGGTGGACCAACCACTTCCCATCTGGCAGGAAACAGCACATGAGGCTGGGTCAACACACCGAGGACTCCCAGACCACAAGCACCAGTTACCTTCAAGGTTGTGTCCCTTCCCCTCTTCTCTCCTCCCTGTATACAAACAACTGCACCTCCAGTCACCAGTCAGTAGAGCTCCTGACATTTGCTGATGACACCACCCTCACTGGGCTCATTTTTGGTGGGGATGAGTTCACCGATAGATGGGAGATTGACCATCTGGTGTCCTGGTGCAATCAAAACAACTTGGAGTTCAACCCTCTAAAGATGGTGTTGATGGTTGTGAACTTCTGAAAGAATCCCCCTCCCCCCACATGCCTCCATCACCCTGTGTGGCTCCCCAGTCAACTATGGAATCCTTCTACTTCCTGGGCACCATCATCACCCAAGACCTCAAGTGTGAGCTGAAGATCGGCTTCCTCTCCAGAAGGCAGAGCAGAGGTTGTACTTCCTTTGGCGACTGAAGATGTTCAACCTGCCAAAGCCAATGATGGTGCACTTTTACGCTGCCATCATCGAGTCCATCCTCACCCGAGCGCCATATGTAGGCAGCTCACTGCTCCTATACAATAGGTTGGGTCAAAAATGCAGAGAAGTCCAAATTTCCCCTTGCGGGACGGATAAGGGAATCATTATTATTATCACATCTTCCGTCACTATCTGGTGCACCGCTGCCAATGCCAAGGACAAGGCCCGAATGCAGCGGATCATTCACTCTGCAGATATGGCGATTGGCTGAAACCTGCCATCCTCCCATGACGGTATGCCTCCAGGACATTAAGACGAGTAGGAAATATCATGACCGACCCTAACCATCCAAGCCATGGTCTCTTCAAAACACTCCCCTCTGGCAAGAGGCAAAGGTCTGTAAAAACTACAAAATCACGCCACGAGAACAGCTTCTTCCCTAGCGCAGTAGGCCTCTCTAACAAGCCCCCAGACACCCACAGATCATGACACGGCCACCCTCCATCTTCTCTACTGTGCTCTCTGTACACGGACATCTCACATGAAACCTGTACTCTATTCTGTAAATAACTTAAAATTCTCATTTGTCTTTTTTTGTAAATACAGCTTCTGCCACCAAGTGCTAGGCAGCAGGATCTGCCATGTGGTCTCTCTCGTGTTTATCTCATGTTATACCGTTTCTGCTTATTTCATCTTATGCGTGTTTGTATGTATGTATGTATGTATGTATGTATAAACACATTATGTTGTTCTATACATTCTATTTATCATCCTTTTTTAACTTTTATCTTTGCTATTTACCGTTAACCTTTCTCTCTTGCACCAAAGTACCAAGACAAATTCCTTGTGTGCTCTTGTCCTATACAATAACTACAATATGGATTCAATTTCATATGTAGTATAATGAACCTTCTCAAGCTTGGTTTGAATCTTTCAGACCTGTTAAAATCATTTTCCCAGCTCTCTTTTATTCTCTCGAAGAAGAAAAAACTGTAATAACTGCTATTTCTCTAGCAAGGGTGTGAGCAACACCTAATTGCTGTGATCAGTGGGTTCCCCAACCTTAAGATTGCTGACATTGGGGGGGGGGATGAGGGATGGATGAGGGAGTAGGAGTTTGAGTACGAAGGCAGGCTGTGACAGCTCTGCCTGGTGCCTGGTTGTGTGCTTTTCTCTCTCCGTCTCCCTTTAAGGCTGGTGTACGTTACACAAATCGAAAAACTGTTTGGTCAGAGGACATGTCAGACATAAGAGCAATAATTAGGACTCCTTTACTGCACTGCATATTTCTGGTTTTGTCAAAGTATGTCTTTTTTTCAAACTGGTAATGCTCCCACATGAGTTGTAAATGTCATTTTTGCTGAAGAACTGTTGAAGAACTGGGTGGAGCCTCGATGTCGTTAGTGATCCAACTAAAATGGAAAGTGTCTCTGTATGTCTTTTTTTTCTCAACAACCTTTCATCCAGTCAACTTCACACTTGGTAGGTGTACTGCTGAGGACCCAAGGAAGTCTGGGATTGAGTGCAAAGTTGTTTGAATGAGCGGTTATTGAGAATAGTTGCATATAAATATGTAAATAAAACCACATACCCTAGTGGTTTCGAACTCGCTACCTCTGGCTTGTCAGTTCCCGAAACCCGCACTCTACCACTGAGCTACTGTGGCCCCCTGTGAGAGTCTGAGATGATTAAAAGTGCTAAAACTGAGTCATTGGCTGCGTCCCACTGCACAATGGTGTGTCACGAGAGAGTGCTGCGAGTTTCCTAGAAAAAAATATGCAAATTAAGGCTCGGACTGAAAGTCTTTGGGAAAGTCACCGAGTGTGAGCTTGCTGGTTGGCTGCAGTGTGGGGCCTGTGGTATGTACGGGCCAACTAACCCTCCAAACTTGACTTTCCACCAACACTGGTAATAGCTTATGCAGCTAGCGCTGTACAGAATGTTTAAATGAATTTTCCCATAAATTTGACCCTAGTGTGGTTACTCCCATCTCCATTTGCCTTGAATCGGCTTATTCTCTTTGGTAAAGGGTTGAAATAGAAGGCAACCTAAATCACATGTCTTAACCTGAAGTAATCCCCATCCCTCTTCTTACCCTCAAGTTGTCACTACTTCTGTCTTATTGCCATGAATGGGTTTTACACTTGATGGTTTCATTGGTCTAATAGAAAGCTGGTTGATTCGTAAATCATGATGTGACTGCTGGGTCCCTCCACTGATTTAGAGAAGGAAGGGAGGACATTGGTCTGATTGAAGTTGGAAGTGTTTTTGTCACTCTTTCCATTCACACCATGCTGTATCTCTTGACAATATCTTGCCATATATAGAGAGCAGTCGGGGTCCAGTCCAGACAAGACATAAACCGTGCAGGGGTCCAGGCTAACATTCTACACTCGGGTTTTCAGTTAGACACAAGCAAACAATTTGGTCATAACAAAACTCATCATGGTGCCACAGCTACATAATTGCCTCTCTGAGTCCTCCCCATTATCGCCCTGAAGACATGTTCATATGCTGTACTATTATTTCATGTTGAATTTAAAGTCAATCCCATTTTATTAGCAGTGTTTGCATTTTAGACTTCACGAACAGTGTTCCTACTTTGTCGATACTGTATGTTGTGTTAAACTTAATCATCACCCTGCCTCATCATGAGCTCTGCTGGCCACCTGTAGTCTCTGTGATGCTGTGACCAGGGGGTAGCTCTGAAATCCATGTGCTTATGGCCTTTGTTATGAAGTGTCAAGGTCTTTTACTTAAACTGTGGAGCTGCAGGTAGGTACAAGTCCTCTGTGGCTTACTGTTCAGTTTACCCCTGATGACTGCTCGGCTGACTATAGAAGAGAATTGTAGAATTGTTTGATTTGCCACATAATTTGTTCTCTGTATTTAACCCACCCTGTTGTATAGGAGCAGTAAATACAGCCACCACATGGCGCTCAGGGTGAAGTTAGGGGTTCAGTGTCTTATTCAAGGACACCTACCTCGATACACTTTCTGCAGGGGCTGGGGATGGAGCTGTTTATCTCTGATTACTACATGATCATCCAACCTACTGAGCTATACTGCCCCACATATGTCTGTTCCTCAGGGTCAGATTCAGTTTCTTCAGCTGGGTGACCCGGAATGTCAACTACAAGAGACAAAGGTGGCACGGGCAACGAAATTACAGAAAAACTAATCTATTGTAGGCCATCATATTATAAATATACTAGCTTCCTGTTTGCTCATGAAGAATGCTGGCATGTTAGTATTCAAACTAGGATAATAATGCACTTAAAAATCAACAGTTTGATCAAATTGGGGTTTTATGATATAACATATGGGGGCTACTCAGGGGTAGAATGCACGCTTCGGGAACTAATGGGCCACAGGCTGTGGGTTCGAACTCACAGCGGGGTGTCAAGAAGGGCATCCGGCCTTAATCCCCCATGTCTACCCTTGGATGGAATGTTGACCTGTCTGGTGTCGTTTCTCCGCCTTCTACGAAATGAGTGGTGGGATAGGCTCCAGCAGATCTGCAACCTGATTAGGGCTAAGCGGTTGATGATAATAGGACAAGACCAAATATATAAAACCACATATCTGACTTTTTTTTTCCTCTTCGTCTTCGTATCACTAGATGGATTCATGGTCATGGTCCGGCACCTTGCACTGCATAACCTAAATCTGTGCACCATCAAACCATTAAATTACCATATGAAAGTCAGATCTGACTGTACCATGGACGTGAATACTGCCAACATAAAACTTCAAAGCGAGGGGATGCAACTGAGACATATTAAGCAACAGCAACATTCGAACAAGTGAGTGTGCATTCATTATCATGTCCAGGAACTCCTACTCTCATCATGTAGCCCAACCCTCCTCAGCCTCGGCTCCCAGAGTGAAAAATAATGTCTCTTTCTAATGTTCAGCCTATCAGGTCTGCAAAATGCCAACTGTCAATCACAGATGAAGGATGCATGGCAGCTCTGCTCAGATGATATTCTCTGATCCTATTCACATTTCTCTATGAGCACTGGCACAATCTATTGTATTTACTAGTGCATTGAACTAAATGTGTCTGAAGGTGAAACTTTGTTGAACTCCAATGTCATGCTTTGTTTTGCCAAGCTCCTGGGCAAACTCCCTTAAAAAAGTTTATTTGAACCATATTCTACCCAGATAGCAAAATATGGGTGAATCAACACTGTAAAATGGTCAGGCGGAAATATTGAATAAACATTAAAACCTGAAAAGAAAAAGGCAAACAGTATAGATTCAACACTAATTCAATGTTGGCATTTCAATCATTAAATTTGCAACCACAGCACAATGTTGATTCAGTGTTGATCCACCATCAGTCTTCAACCTTAACCAAAAATCAACCTTTGTGACCAAAATTCAACATTGAATCAATATCTTTTGCTATCTGGGTACTAAACCATGTAGTTAGGAGGCTGCAGTTGCACTGTAGTTGAGTCCATGCTTCAGGAACCGAGGAGCGAGAGGTTGTGGGTTTGAACCCACCATGGGGTGTCATGAAGGGCATCCGGCCTTAATCTCCCACGCTCCATTGAAGTCATTATCCTACCCCACAACATGGAGACTAATCGTGACATGTAAAATGGACCTCCATCCATCCCCCTTTCATCCATCCATCTATCGTCAATTAGTTATCCGAGGCTGGGTCATAGAGGTGAAATGGACCTCCCTCTACTAAACCATTTAGTTATCAATGGCAAGTCAACAAAATAGCTATGTATCCAAAGCAAATACACGCATGGTAAATGATCCAAACTCCAAAGTACCCAATTTGACTTCATTGTGTTTGAGTTTAACGTGTAAAATAATTTACCCTAGCCTGACAGCACTGGTCTAGATGAATAAATATTAATGATGACTGGGTTGTCTGTCCCCGTCACAGTCACCCTCTATCCCCCAGTGGGGATAAATCTCTCCCTGCTTGGCTTTTCCCCAGCTCGGTTATCGGGCACACCTCTCCTGTCAGGTGCCTCCAAACACTTCTGAATCTCCGTCAATCTCAATCTGCTCCATGGTGAGGTCTATTACCAGTGACTACCAATGCCACGCTGCTCTACAGGACCCGCTAAACCCCCAGTCGATCGTCCCCCCACCCCGGCCTTCAGTGCAGCTCTGCGGTGGAGCCAGATCTCTGCTTGATTGAAAAATGCTACCAATCATTTCCACATTGACATCTGTGCACCGTGTTATTTCACCTGTTTCCTCCACTGCATCTATCTTCCAATGCTATGCCACGGGGACAATCCCCTTGATGCCAAACTGTCTTCCCCCTCCTCTGTGAAGCCCCTCTATCCAGGGCAAAGGGTCCCCAGGGTGGCATGCAGCCGCTGTACCAGAACCCCATGCCAAACTCCCACCACCGTATGTGCGCGCGCACACACAGATACATACAGACGTGGCGGCTGTGCTATGGCCTACTTCCTTCTTGCCTGTTATACGTGAGCTTTTCCACTCGTGGGGGCTTGCCTCTCCTCCTGTGGTTGACATGGCCCTAGTTCTTCATCATTACGCAGAGCAGAGAGGCAGCGAACATTTCAGAGGGAAAACCAATGCTCCTCGACGTCCAAATATGTCTTCACTGCTGCGGCAATTCATCACAGGTGGCAGAGCTTTACACTCGCCACAACAAACACAAATGCAACAAACACAAAAACAAGCAACAACCCAAAAAAAGAGTAGATCAATCTGTTGCAACCTGCAGTGTGTGTCTGTGTGTAGTGCTCCGTTTGACTTCAACCCATGAGAACATAAAACACTCTCAGCCTCAGGAGGCAGGGAAAAAACCCAAACTGACTCAGATTCCCCCAACTCAGGATTATATAGGAGCACAAACAGTCCAATTTTACACATCAATCAGCAGCACCTCAGACAGGCAGAGACAGAAAAACGGCTTTAAAGAACTTAGACAAGAGAGGCTCTCAGACAGCCAAACACACGGAATCATGACACGTATTTATATACTCACACCCGCAGCCCCACGAAAAACTTGCTCGGAGATCACAGACGTGTCAGTTTTGCATGGGTGGCGACGGATGCGGATGGCGTAGCAAAAACTGGGAATGTTATCAAAACTAATAAGTGTGAAATAGGCTTGAAACAGTGATTCAGTTCATGGAGGGTGGTGTCAAGGTGGGGGCGGGCTAAGGAGCGAGATGGAGAACAGTAGCACAACAAAGAGGAGCGTTCCATCTCCAATGGCGGAGCTGCTGAATGGTGCTTTGATGTGCACAATGTGCCTGCCTCTCTCATTCTGCTGCACCTGGGACCAGAGCTCTGTTGACAGGTGTACAGCATGCATGGAGAATTCCTCCTTTAACTTCACCCAAAAAATTGAAGCTGAGGGCTCATAAACCAAGCCGGGCCTTTGTGACATCTATTTAAAGAAAGGCAGGAGCTCAGCATACCCCTTGTGTTCATGTCCGCCTGATTACTGCGCCTCAGTCAACCTCCAGTCTTGAGTTTGAGCAGTGACAGTGGATGGTAGCTGAGGAGAATACCCAGCACAGAGAAGTATCAGGGGTGTTCGGAGAATGAAAAGTGGTTCAATTTTGCGTGTCATGATTAGTCCACACTTTGTGGGGGTCCACACAGACTTTGAGGGATGGTGGAGGATTAAGGCCATATGCTATTACAAATCCATCCATCCATCGTCTACTGCTTACCCGGAGTCGGGTTGTGGAGCCATGCTGGAACCTATCCCAGCGCTGACTGGGTGAAAAGTGGGGGACACCCTGGACCAGTCACCATTCCATCTCAGAGGGTGAGCACTAAAGGGTTAAGGGTCTTGCTCATGCTTTCTGTAAGGACCAGGCTCGAAGCCCCCATCCTCTGATCACCAAAAGACTGCTCTACCTCCTGAGCTATGCCACGCCTCATATTACTCAATATACAATATATACTCAATATATTACTCAATATATAACAAATAGATAATGAACAGCAAATAAAACCCAAAACATTCATTTGTGCCACAGGTGAAGAAATAAATGAACCTGAGAGCTGGGAAATAAGGCTAACATGTTTGGAAGTCTATACATGTGCTTGGTGATGTGATCTGCTGTTTGAATTTACACCTCACATGTCATGGTGATCACCATCAGAGAAGCCAGGTGATGCTAAATGGGGCAAGTCTAGGTCCTGCCCGTCTTTTCTGCCTTTTCCTCCAGCACCATGGAGAGAGACCTCAGCTGCTCATCTGCCAATGTCTCTTGTTTTTCTAGGAGTCTGTATCAACAGGCAAATGCACCAAGAATGGATTGCGGCCGCTGATGGCACCATGAATTGTGCATCACTTGCAACTGCTATCTGGCTCGTCTCAAGGTCCGATATACAAAAGGCATTGCCCTAATGATATTACGGTGCAAATATGCCCATAAAGTATTGCAGCTGAGTGCTATTCACCCTTGTTTTGTGTCTGACTGCAATTATCCATGTGGCAAAGTATAAACAGAGGCTTTGCGCCAAGAACACAATAGGCAGGCTCAATGTCAGCCCGATGTCGTCGAGTATAGCAAGATTTGTTTGACCTGGCAGCCTGTATCTGCAAATGATCTCCATCTCAGTTAAATCACAGTTATTTCCTACTTCAAAACATCCACTCATGAGCATGCCTGGCGCTCTCTGCTGCCATGAGCAGTGGGAAATCTGGGCACAAGTTACCACCAACCCTCTGAAGATGGTTATAATTTTCACTTTTAACTGCACGTGGCTTTTAGCTCTGATGTTTGTAAATGGGAATTTTCTTGTAATTAGGCTCATCTGCATGGAAAGGGGCCAATTGTGCACCAAATGAATGCATATTCCATCCATCCATCATCCACCGCTTATCCAGAGTTGGGTCGCGGAAGAGGCAGTTCCAGCAAGGGACCCCAATCTTCCCTTTCCCTGGCCAAATCAACTTGCTCTGACCGGGGGTCCTGAGGTGTTCCCATGCCAGCGTGGAGATATAATCCCTCCACCTGGTCCTCGGTCTGCCCCGTGGCCTCTTTCCAGTTGGAAGTGCCTGGAACTTCAATAGGGAAGAGTCCAGGTGGCATCCTTACTGGATGCTGAACCACCTCTACTGGCTCCTCTCTATGTAAAGGAGGAGCAGGTCTACTCAAAGTTCCTCATGGATGACTGAGCTACTCACCCTATCTTCAAGGAAGATGCCAGCCACTTGGCAGTGTAGTTAGGGTTGTATTTCATCCTTTGCAATTGCTTTGAGATTCGCACTGTATCTTTTTGTCGTATATGTGTGCAGGTTTAGCCACTGAAAAATCTGCACGATCCTTTTCTGAATTCCCCAGTGGGTGTTTTGTCAGAGGGATTGTTATTTGGGGTGCCTTAACTGTACACGGTCAGGGCTTGGCTGATCAATCACATAACCTCAGTGAATCTGTTGGTCATGTGGTCAAGCGGGCCAATCGAGTCAAGCATGATACATTAGTCACTCAGTCAGATAACATAATTACCCATTCAGTCAGTCAGAGACTTTCACATTTGTAAAACTGGCCCACTGATCCGGTCCAGTCCAAAAAACGTCAACATATTTATACAAACAGGCAGGTAACCAACAGCTGAAGGAAGTCTTTCAAACTGGGAAAATGAAAGAACAAGAAAGAAGGGAAGAGGGGAGAGTGGGAGCTTAGCCTCTGAGAGTAGAGAGTAGTAGCCTCTATCTGTAGTGAAATCTCAATCACCATCTTTTTAATCAGAGACCCCTCAAAGGGGCACTTTCTACTGCTAAGACAAATGGCCTGTCTTTGCATCTCTATCCACTGCTCTGGCCAGACCAGATTTACTGCTTCCAGCCACTTCACTCAACACGATACCATGGTGGGCTCTTATCACGAACACAATGACCCAGTAGTAAAACAGTGTGGCTGAAATGGCGCTCAGCCATGACGGAGGAGGGTCGATTTGACTGCGCCTGAAATTTTAAGAAAAACTAAACCGTTTGGATATACAACAAAACTTGTCCTCTTCAACCCAACTGCTGCACCTAAAGACCAACTTTCTTTTTCCTCTTGCTCAGGAGCACAGGCAGGAAGGAGTACTAACCCTAACATGCATGCATTAGTGATGGTGGGAGGAAACCAGAGCACCTGGAGGAAACCCACACAGACACGGTGGAGAACATGAAAACTCCACACAGAAATGACCTGGGATGGGATTCGAACCTGGGATCCTCTAGCCATAAGAAAACAGTGCTAATCACTGCACCGCCGTGACGCGCTACAATTCATGACATCCCTATAATATATCCAAATTAAATAGTAAAATGGGGCTGATCAGCTCCACCCCTCTTCTATCTGCACCGTTTCATTTTGCTGACCACTTTACTGCTCCAAGTAGTCATTCATTAAGTGATGAAGTCAGTGAAAGCAAATGCTTTAATGTACTCCTTAACTGCAGGGTCATGGGACTACAAGATTAAAACACCCATCCATCTATCCTCAATCGCTTGTCCCAAATCGGGTTGGGGAGTCCTACTGGAGCCTATCCCAGCATTCATTGGGTGAAAATGCAGGCAAACACCCTGGACAGATCACCATTCCATCATAGGGCATAAGCAGTTAGGGGTTCAAGTATCTTGCTCAAAGAATTAAAGCATCTCATTTAAAAAGGAGAAACACTGTGCTGCATGGGAGCATCATACAGAGTGCCACACGGCGTAACTGTTTGCCAATGCAGGAGGGTATGAATGCCCTCTCTGATGTTCTACCTCTCACCCTGCATGTTTTCTCATCTCACTTTCTCCTTCCTTCCGTCCCCATTTCCTTTTCTCACTTATTTTCAGCTCCTCCCTGGCATGGTTAGCATTTTTCGCATGCGTCTCTGGCTGTTCCCGTATTTGACGTCTTAATAGTTCATCGCTTGTAGCCATGTAGGGAATGTTAAATAAAGCTCTGATGTGTAATTTGTCGCTCCACAAACAGTCTCGCTCCTGGCCTACCCTGGGAGTTAATGCAACAGATTTGTCATACACAGGGCAGGCACAGCTAGCAGAGGAAGAAGGGAAAAAAGAGAAAAAAAGGAAACACCAATTCAATCTGAATTTCAATCTCCATAGGGCTCTATGCAAATGCATGTGAGCAGACTCCCTCTCTCTGACACTACCATAAGGCAGTGTGCAGCCGACACAGCAGAGGCCACATGTTATTGTCGAGGTAGAAGCCAATTCAGTGGAAGGTACAGTCAGTGTAGGGGGGAGGACAGGGAACAGGTATGAAAATGAGAGCACCTCACAAAGAAGGTATACAAAAAGTGAAATAAGTAGGCTAAGCCCAGGCTAAAATTAAACTGGCTGCACGTACCGTCAGCAAGGTAAGCGAGCTAAATTCCATCTCCCATCATTTTAACGGCCAACCCCATCCTGTCCCCTCCCCTCCCCTTCTCCTCAGTCTCTCATTGCTGTGCCCTTCAGCATAATGTGGCTATGCAGTTTCTCTGGGGCTTTTTAGGGAATTGATGGATAATCAGATGATTACAGGGAAAATCTCCATTGAGGACAATCCTCCCAGACAAACAAAGAGAAAGCTCTTTAGTTAATAAATAGGCTGTATGTATGTGTGTATGTGTGGGAGAGACGGGGAGAGAGAGGGAGAGATATCCTGTCCTGAATTGGCAGCATAGCTAGATCTCAGTCACTCACTCATCCAAACCAAACTGTCTAATTCTGTATGTGTGTGTCATGCACGGCCTAAAACATCACTTCCTGGCCATGTCACCGAGTTTCCTCTTAGCATTATCTCTATTAAAGCGTCTCTAAATATATTCAAGGCTGAGGGCGTGCTTGCATATAAGCCTTTATGACAACCTTTGGCTGAAGTTGGGACTTATTTCTGAACTACTTTTTGATAACAGAAAACTTTGAAATGGAAGAAAACCAAATACTCTCCAACACAAGCTGTCAATTCGAGCAAGCTGCTCCCGCATCAAATGCGTCTCAATTATAAAAAATTTACACATGCAGCTGCACGTATACATCCACAAGTGAACTCAAGTCATGTCTTTCATAAACTGCAGACTGGTGGCACCATAATGATGATTGACTTTAACCTTGCCCATGGTCTCTTGAAAGAGCCGCAGCATAGCAAGAGAGGTACATCCACTCTACTGGACCAACACACTAAACCACAATCCTTGTCCATTAGCCACCATTGGATGTGACACTTGAAAAACAAACTGCTCTCGGCCAACATGTGTCCTGATGATCCAAACAGCCGGGAACTCAGCCAGCATAGGGGCGTAAAACAAACCCTTGGCATGGCCAGACGTTCGCGGGAGGTCTGTGATAAGAGATGAAGACCTGAATCTAGACCACGGTTCGAGGGAATTGGGGGAAGAAGAGCGGGATTTTCTTTTGGCCAAGAGTGGTTTTTGCCTTTGGCTGGTTACTAAGACTGGAGTAGCGCCTCGGCCTGAATAGAAGATGGTTGTTCTCCGCTTGCACCCACGGGTCTACAGGACTGCCACAAGGTTGGCATAGCCAGGGTTGGCGGCCTAAAACGTTGCTTTCTTGGCATACTGGGCTGAGAGGCTGTTCTGCTGATAGAGATTTCCTGGCATTTGGGGTGCTAAGAAGAAGCAGGAAAAGATGGTAATTTGGCCTAAATTAATTTGGAACATGGTCCACTTTATCTTCATCATGGCGATGTCTGACCTGCTTGGCAAATTGAGTTAGCATTCTGGCTGCCTTATCTCTGTGAGCCACAACCATGTTCTACCTTTAACAGACATTCTAACATATTTTAAAAACTGACATTTAGAGAAACTCTATAAAGCCATTGCTTATTGCAAGCCAAATAGTATTAGAAAGAAAGCCTCTTTATTGTGTCATTGAATTCTTCCTATGAGTTGTATTCTTACAATGAATATGTGTTCTCTGCATTTAACCCATCCTATTATATAGGAGAAGTGAGCAGCTGCAGCACCCGGGGACCAACCCCAGTCCTTTTTCCTATTGCCTTGCTCAGGGGCCCAGGCAGGGGTATTAACTGATAAATAAAATAAAGGCTAAGTGAACAAGGGTTTCCATAGAGACGGATCTTGAAAATGTGTTAATACAGCACAACTGGTAAAACAGATTAACTTCCGATGTTTCTTAACCGCCTCAATCAGTCTAAATGACCACTCGTGCTTTCTTAGTAGACGTGATGGACGTTTCAGACGGAGGCCTTTCTTTTCATTTGGATAGTGGGCGGGATCTTCTCTTAATGAATATATTGAATCATGCCTACTTGATAAATGAAGGCCATTGTCTTTAAATGATCTCAAACACAATTGGTCACTGGATTGATTTAACAGACAGTTGCTTGAGAAGCCCTTAATGACGTGAAGGTTGATCGGCGAGGAAGATTAAATTATCTCTTACCTGTGTTGACCTCCAGCAACCTCTTCTTCTTCTGCTGCTGCCTCTCCTGCTTCTCGCGCTGAGCCTTCTCCTTTGCTGCCCGGGCTCTCCGTTGTTTCTCCTCCAGCTCCCTCATCCTGAGGTTTTCCTTTAGAGCTTGCTGTGAAAGAGAATGTATGAGGAGGAAGAGAAGGGAGAAAAGGAGCTTGGTGAGCAGTGGAGAATCACAGCAGTGGATGGTCTTTCAGTGACAGCAGTCAGATACCGACATCTTGATCAGAAATGAGTTATCTCCTTTGGATTAAAGAGAAGGGTCCCAGCTTTTCATGAAATCCAATCCCATTAATATTTTAAATCGTGAAAAATATGTTAATAAGACCTTATTGAGATTACTTTCAGCGATATTTTACACTGGGAGGATCTGGATGAAAGAACAGTCAACTTATTTATTAAAGTGATGCAAAAAGGGAGAAATGTTGAATCTGTTGTTAAAACCTAGTTGAAGGTAAAAGAGAGAGGCATCATGATTAGTCCCCACATTGTGGAGTTGGTCACAGATTTTGATGGAGCTTTGGGTATCATACCCGATTCCCCTCATAATGTACTACAGTGGGTTCGAACCTGCAGCGCCTGGCTTGTCAGCTTTTGCGTGCTCAAAATGGTAAATGGACTTACTCTTAAAAAGCACTTTTCTAGTCTAGCGACCACTCAAAGCATTTTGCACTGATTGCCTCACATTTACCAAGCATGGGGGGTGCTAAGGCCAGATGGCCTTTTCCTGATGCTCCACGATGGGATATAAACCTGCTATGCCTGATTTGAAGATGCATGCTCTAATGCTGAGCCACCGCGATCCCCGGTGCCCCCAGTTGATGGTAAAGGAGCAACAAAAAACATAGAACACAAGACATCCCCCTTCCAGTCCGGCATAAAAGCCAAATCATCAAACCAGTGGTTAAGCTCTTGGTCCACTGATCTAACTCAAAAAACCCAGTAGGCTGCGAGAAACGATACTGACATGCAGACTTTTACAATGAACACTGAGCTGATCATGCAGCTGCTGTACCATTATCTCCACCCCAGCCCATTTTTCTAAACCCTCTATCTGTGTCCTTCTCTGGAGAAAGAGAGAAGATTTTGAGTAACCAAGATGCCAATATCCTGCCAGTAAAGAGTAGGCAGAAGGGAGCAGAGAGGCCAGGCAGACAACCTGTTGATATGAATGATTATGCCCTGGCAATGATGAATGGGGCTTGAGTGAATGAGAGAAAGACATGAGAGGAGTGGGCAGAAAGACAGAGAGATGAAAAAAAAATGCAAAAATGAAGAGATTGGTATCGAGAGAGAAAGGGTGGGTAAGAAAACAGAGAATGGCTCTCTTGTTTTCTGCTTGGGTCTCTTCTTTTAATGCACTCCGGGAGTCTTTTCTCTGGTCTAGGCTGACTCGTCATTCTCTCACTCGCTCCGTTAATGTCTGGATTATTTTCCAATAGGCCTTTGATTTCACTTCCAACACAGCTGCACGCATCGATCGACTGGTGACCGGAATCAGCCAATTTTCAGCTTGATCAGCCATGACTAGTGACTGGCTGTTCAGTGTCAGATACATCCGATCCTGCACCAGTTGAATTTACACGCTTGTGCCACGTGAGCGTTCACGCTGAGAGGGCTGACTGTTGAAGTGAAGATGAGTTCATTTAATCTGCTGTCATTAAAATTTATAACTTGTTCCATTTTCATTTCTCTTAAAAATAACACAGAGATAATAACACAGTACAGTAAAAATGTGTATAAGAATGAATATCAAATAAATGAACATATAAAGATAAAATATGATCATAAACGAGAAGCCGGCTACACTGTGTGTGTGTGTGTGTGTGTCAGGGTCAGTTGGAGTGCTTCAGCATCACCTGCTGGCTATTGTCAATTTGAGCATCATCTCATGGTTCAGCAGCAGGTGGGTGCAACAGCCATGCAAAATGCAACAGTATGCAGCTGCAGCAGGCCACAGCTGGGGAGCAGAGCACACCTTACAGGAGCTGCTTGGTGAGAGGCTGTGCATGTCTGCCGCACTACCAGCCAATCCGCACGTAAACCTGTGTTTAACCTTTGGGAATTGGACAGGCACTGACCATGTGATTCAAAAGTGAGTAGCAAGTTCCCATTTTCAGCTTCAAAGCATATGCGTTGGGTCTCTACAGACTTTTTATCCTGCTAGCCACCATAGCAGCCAGAGCACTAACTTGTGCAGAGGGGCGGATACATTTTATGTAACGGAGAGGCTCTTTTTATATGTCACTGTTATTCCCCAAGTTGTGGGGGTGGACATGGATTTAGATGGCGCTTGGGGGATTAAGGCTGGATGCCCTTTCTGATGCATCGCAGTGGATTCAAACCCTCCACCTCCGGCTCCTCAGTCCCGAAGCTAATGCTCTACTGCAGCCTCAGATAAGCTCAATTATGATATACAAAATAAGGACACCATAATACATTTGGAATTTAATTAAAAGATCTGAACACTTTCATGCCAGCATAAGCAAGGCTCTTGAAAAGATCCCTGATTAATGATTGCACTTAATGTCTTGTACATGCTGTTTAATTTATGAACCATATGCATTATGCTGATACTGCTTGATTGGATTTGTCTTATTCTGTTTTGTGTGAACGATGTTCATTATAGGAGGGAAAAAGAACCTCTGCTGTATTGCTGTCCCTTGATCAAGACACTATGGAAGGCTGCCTTATAGAAGGTCACTTTGGAAGTAGTTGATGCAGCAATGGTACAGCGGCTAGAATTGTTGCCTCATGGCAATAAGTTCCAGGGTTTCAATCCCATCCCAGGTCCTTTCTGTGAGGAGTTTGCATGTTCTTCCCACGTCTGTGTGGATTTCCTCTGGGTGTTTGAGTTTCCTCCCACCATCAAAAAGACATGCATGTTGGGTTAAAAACTCCTGCCTGGCCCCTGAATAAGACAGTAGGAAAAAGAACTGAACTTGCTTCCAGGGTGCTGCAGCTGGTCACTGTTCCTACACAATACAAAGGATATATTTTATTTTATGGATTCACATGTACATTTGGGAGGTGGTGGTGGTCAACTCGATTTTAACACCACTTTCACATCACCCACAACCTGAGTGGCGTCTGTGCCCCATTAGCATGCTGAAATAGGAAAACGACATTCAATCCCAATCCCATCAACAGCTGTCTTTGAGGTACTCTGCAAAGTAATTATCAGAGAAGGAGCCAATGAGGTACTCACTTCAAAAAGTCCTCTAGATTAATTTCATCCATTCCAACTGGACTCTCTCTTCTTGCCTAACCTGGAACTAAAACCCACTGAAGCAACGTAGGCAGATGAGGCTGTGTAGCCAATGTGAACACGGCCTCCGATGCAGGAAATTCAGCCGTATGCACGTGGTATACAACCGCATTAAGGGAAATCCTCCCACCTGAATGGCTAGCTTACAACACCATGACGCGCAAACAAAAACAACAGTCGATCTTAGCATTTACAGGAGGCTAGATTAATTGCACAATGCCATGCGTCTTAATCCCGTTTCACCCATCTATCAAGAGGCTTTTGCTTGATATTTTACGTCATTTAGATTAACCACTCCAGGTAGGGCTCCATCATCTCTGTGCCAAAGGGCTGTTAAACTCTTGGTAAGTGGTGTCGATAGCTCCATTATGCCCTGGCTGAGGGAAACGCTGTATATGATTTAATAGAGTGCGAGTATGATTGCCACCCTAATCAATAGCCAGGCACTCAGAGCCTGGGCTCTTATCAAACAGTCAACTCCTCCCACTCCTCCACCCCCAGCCCCCCAAATTGTGCACGGAGCCATGCTTCACAGACAAAGTCGGCTGAATGAGCAATCTCGCCATACGAACACACAGCTCGACGGAACACAGCAGAGATTCATAGTGGCAATGGCGAGGCAGAGGCACCGGCTCTCTTCCATGCGGACAAGCTTTTATTAACTTTGTATAAAGCTGGCTGTTGTTGGGAGCTGCACAGCCCAATTGAATCCATGTCGACTCTCCCCGGATCAGACGATCCGGTGTCAATAAGACAGAAACAATAGAGAAATGACAAACTAGATTTCCATTGAATGCTGCGCTAGTTCACTGTGACCTTGCACCCTCGATACATGAAACCAAGTCTCTGCACTGACCAGCTGTCTATGCCTCCTATGGTCCTTTCCTTAATTATAACTCTCATGATGTATAAAAAAGAATACAATGTGCAGGATTGATACAAAAGAGAGTTTTCATCGAGACCTCTTGTGCGAGTTCCTCAACAAGCTCAAACTAAACTCCCTTGCAGACACAAACCACTGTGGCCCACAACGCCGCTGAGTACAGTCAGCAAGTTTGAAGATAGTGAAGGGGTGGGGGATTGATGATTCCACTGAGAAGAATCCCACACACAGGCGGCCAGATGAGGCTGGAGGTGTGAAATGAGAATGGATAACAATCCATCTCCCAGGATGAAGGGGAGGTGGGAGCCGGATATGTGTGTGAGCGAGAGAGAAGCTTTACTTATTTTTCATCGTACATGCATTCAACGAAATATCTTCTCCGTATTTAAGTCATCCCATCTTTTTATATGAAAGGAGGGAGGGAGCAGCCACATTGCCCAGGGCAGAGTTAGAACTTGTGTGTCTTGCTCAAGGACACCTTGACATGCTTTCTGCAGGGGCTGGTGATCGAGCCACCAGTCCTGATTACTGGCTGACCGCCCTACCTCCTGAGCCGTGCCTCCCAGAGAGAGAAAGAGAAGAGACAAAAGAGGGATGTAGTGAAGAGGTCTGGCCACGTGGCACCATCACATCTTGAAAGAATGACAGAAAAGGACAAGAAAGAAGAACAGAGCTCAGGATGAGGGAAGAGAGGAGACACAAATGTCCAACTGACTCCAGGTTGCCTTAGAGTGATTCAGAAGGCTATTTTTAAATGAAACTGCACAACATCAACTCTGATTTGACTGAGTGACTGTGTCGGTTGCTCATGGCAACAAATGATTAACAACTTACAATGTTCTCAAAAGGAGTGTTATCAGGGAAATTACAGGGAGACATAATAAGAGGGGGGGGCGAGTAAAGCCAGCTGACTGACATGTTATTTGTTTTCATGTGGACAGTGGTGATGCGTGTCTCATGCAAACAGGGAAAACTCCCATGTTCCCCCTTTCTCTTTAAAGTCAGAACTGATCACCAAACCAACATCTATATGTAATCACATAACACTCGAGCAAATCTGCATCTCGTCTCAGACCATGACCCCGCTACTTTCATAGGGACAGCAACTTCGGGAGGAGAAACTTCATTTGTGTTTATAAATAGCATCCTTCCATCCATCCATTGTCAATCACTTGTTCAATGTGGGACTGAACCCCATCCCAGCACTCTTTGGGCATAATGCAGGGAAACACTCTGGACAGGTCACAATACCATTGCGAGGCTTACTCAAGGACACCTCAACACGCTTTCAGCAGGGGCTGGGGATTGCTGACTGTTGATAACATCGTGGAGAAGCTACCTCCTCTTATGACTGGAACACTCGTCAAAGAGACGTGAGGACATGATGCTGTGTTAATGTAAACTCCACTGAGGCAAATTCTTAATTTGTGACAGTGGGCTACACAGATCAAATGTAATTGCCTTGAGCAAGTGTAAAATTTCAAGGAAGCAAACCAGGACAAAGTCAACCTAATGTGGAGTTTAAAATGGAAGCAGACATATGAACTCACCCATTGGTTGTTGCCATAGTCCGGCTTGACTAGGCAGAGGAATGGATGGGTGGTGGAGAACAAATGTGGGAGGGACAACTAAGTTTATTTTTAACACAGTCTCCACCAGGTACAAATAGGTCACAAACAGCTCATCTACCATCCGCAGGGAGACTGTTTGATTTAAACCCTGGGAGCACCAGGCCCATGTGCTTCCAATTGGCACTAATGAGCCCTTGCCCCACCCAGCAGGTATCTCCAAAACAGGACACCAAAAGGCAGCCTGGCAGGGAAGGGCACGGGCCTCACATTTTCTATCCTACCAAAGACCAAGTTCAATCTTACGATCTTAAACGTGCGACTTCGCTTCTTTTCAAACCAAGATGTGTGTGGCACTATACTTCAAACAGTTTGGCTCTGCGGATCGAACACATGCTACTGTGGAGAGGTGATAATGACTTGCTCTTAAACTCAACCCAGACCGCTCCCAACAGACGGCCCGAAACAATGACAAGTCGATGGCAGGCCAACACAAAAAGTGGTCTCGTTGAAGCAGGGATCATTCTGGCACTTCACAAAGAGAGCGGGGGAGGAAAAGAAGACAACAAAATGATACGGAGGCAGGGCTACTTGATAACCAGGGTAGATACGAAGCAGACAAACTACCTTGCTGAATAGTGGACTCCAAGAGTAGCATGCTCCTGCAGACATGATGAGAATCCTTTAACTCATAAACGGAGGTGTTATTCTTCATTAGATGAATCAAGAAGGACGGGAATAGGCAACCCGGCTTCGGATAAATGGTTGATGATGGAAGGACTGTAAAAGGTGAAAATATTCTAATAGTGAGAGGTCTTTTTTATATGTCACGGTTAGTCTCCGCATGGCGGTACAAGGACTTAGATGGAGCGTGGGAAACTAAGGCCAGATGTGCTTCCTGACACCCTGTGGTGGGGTCAAACCTACTACCTCCAGTTCATCCAACCCTGGTTTACAACAGTTCAACAGCATAGCTCAGTGGGTAGAGCGGTCGTCTAGCGATCGGAAGGTTACATGATCGATCCCCGGTCCTGCATAAAACATGTCGAGGTGTCCTTGAGCAAGACACTGAACCCCTAACTGCTCCCCGAGAGCTATATGTTAGCAGATCACCGCTCCTATACAATAGGATGGGTTAAAATGCAGAAAAATCTAAATTTCCCCTTGTGGGACTGATAAGGAAATCATTATTATCATTATTATTATTATTATTATTATTATTATTAGGAGAGTCTGGCAACAGGCATGGGTGTAAGTCCATGAATACTGGGATGGCATTCAGTGCTCTACCTGTGCCCCCATCCACAGTGGTTGTGTCAGCAAAGGCATCTGGTGTAAAATTTGACAAGTCAGAATCCAGATTAACAAGCTGTGGTGACCCCTGAAAAACAAGGGACGGGCCGGAGAAGAACAAACAAGAAGCTAAGACAGAGAGTGGGATACGAATAGAAAAGGAATGGAGAGTGAAGTGAGAGGTAAAAAAGGAGACATGGAGGAGAGAAGCACTCCCTGGGAAAAATGCACTCCACTCTCCTCCATCACTCCAGGCCCCCCCCCCTCCTGGATGTCCGCCATTAGACACGCTCAATTGGATTCCTGTCAGATCTGCGGCCTTGCCCTGGGTCTCCTTCCTACGGGTGACTGAGCAGACTGAATGTGCATGTGTGTACGTCTGTGTGTAAGAGAACTAGGCAACTTTCCCTAAAAGGTTGCCAAC
>OMLC01042485.1:0-24769 GCA_900302585.1 Regalecus glesne | reverse complement strand
CCTACAGCAGGTGAGCAATCAGAGGAAAAGTTTAGGACAGAAGAGGTGAACTCCTCCAGGCTGAGGTCCAAGAAAGAAAGAAAGAGAATCGGGAAAGAGAAGGAAAAATGGTGAGAGAGAGAAATAAGGAACCACAAAAATGGAGAATTTTTTTTCTATAAGACCAACCCCCCACTCAAAGCCCTTTGTCCCCACAGAATAATTTTTAACTAGCGGTGACTAGGCAATAGACACGTCCACATATTAAAGAATCTCCTGATCATGTGATGCTCATGTGCTTTAGGTGGGAATAGCAGGAGGACTGTGTTAGAATATGGTCATGGACCTTGTATAATATACGTGCATACAGGGGATATTTTGTTAATGATCTCCTTGCTGTCTTCAGTATTGGTGACTTGACTTGTCTATGTACTGAGGGGATGCTGAAGCAGTAGTAGAGGCATGAGTTTTTCAAATTCCAAGACATTTTCTGTGGACCAAGTCTCACACATAAACAGACCTCGCTGTAACATGAACTCTCCCTCAATGTCTCTTCCTCTCTCCGTTTCCTCTCCTCGCTATTATGCTGACTTTGTGTCGCACTGTTTTAGTCTGCTTACTGCTGCACAACAAAAAATGAATCTATCCTATCCATTTTATAATTGTATTATCAATCAATTGCAAATAATAAAGCCTATTTTATTTTTTCAACTTAACTTAAATCAAATGTAAGGATTTAATACTTCGGTGTGATGAGAGCATGGGAGGTCTGGAAAAATTGACACAGATGGAAATGGAGGGAAGGATATGGTGGTAATGAACATATTGCTTTGCTGATAGTTGCATCCTGTGATCCTACAAGTTTATTTATTTCAATGAAATAAGGCTGGCAGATGGACGTCCTCTAACTCATGTGTAGAAGAAGAGGTTGACATACTCTATATATTCCCTCAGCCACGCTACTGGATGAATAGTTGATGGCTTTGAGAATAAATACACACAAAGTTAAAAACACTGACCTGATATCTGTGATGGCCTTAGCAGCCAGTCCTGGTTGGTTGTCATAGATCTTCACTTGGAAGCCTCCACTGGCAAACACCATTGCCCAAGAGCGGCCAATCAGTCCACTGAAACACACACACACACACACACACATACACACACACACACACAAACACTTTATGTTTTGCTTAAAAAAAACATCAAGAAAAGTGTGCAAAAATCACTGAACAGCATCAGTTTAGGATTCAGCAGTGATATCCTTATCAATGCTGAACATAAGATTGTTAGTGACACAGTGGCACAACAGCCTTATGGATCTCTCATATCCATCCTTCCATTATCAACCACTTATCTATTAGTCCGTTTGCAGGGGAACTGGAGCTTATCTTAGTTTGCAATGGGGGAAAGGTAGGGATACACCCTGGAAAGGTCACCAATCCATTGCAGGGCATAGCAATCATGGGAACAGTGTCTTGTACAAGGACACTTAGACACACTTTTCTGCAGATTTGGGGATCAAACTTGCAACCTTCCAATCACCAGATGACTCTCCGCTCTATCCATTTAACCATAATGCCCATGGTCTCGCATATCAACCTGTTAAAGATGTTCTCATCGCTACGGTGACCTGGTGACTCAAATAAATGAGTGTGTAACATGTAGGCTCAGGTCTGATCACAGTCAATTGGTTTTGATTCTATTTACATATTCCCTAGAAACCAACAGGAGGTAGTAAAAATTGAGTTTATTTGTCAAGGCTACCTCGGCTAGGTTGATGCTTTGCTCCCACTGAGCTTTGATACCTTGTTCTCTGGATAAAGGACAGTTTTTTTAAAAGAAAATTATTTTTTAAAACATATTTAACAGCCTCCTGTGCACATGTGTACTCCAACTTATCCCAATATTACACATGATGCTGACAAACAGGCCATGTATCAAATAATCATTTAACTCCACTTCAGAGTAAGAAAACAATCTATCTTTGGAATATACAGTATACTACTGTGGTACATTAGTGCAGGGTAGACACACGGCATGTATATAAGAGAAGATTGAATAGATGGATTGATGGAAAAGTGTAAACCTTAATAAACCTTAACATTTTAGTCTACAAGGGTCAAAGTGGAAAGAGAAGTGATAACATGCGGAGACTGTTTTCCCATAGCTTCCACTGTAAGGAGCTATCTGTAAGAATTTTGATGAGTGGTTCTACCCACTGAGCTACCGCAGCCCCATAAATCACAGCTAAGTAACTAAACCCGCAGTAATCATGAGTAGAGGAAAGGATTCTAAATTGAAATGTAAACCTTGTGAACAAGGATTGGCCCTGGTTGCTCATTGCTGAGAACAAAATGGTAAGAATGAGTTATAGGCTACGCGAATATCAACTTTATTAATTAACTTTGATTGGCAACTACACATGGAACTATACATGGAACTATACATGCAACACACCTTCTGGTAGCAAACATTAGAAACTTATTGTTATCGACGGAGAAACAAACTTAGAGGACTGGTCTTGATTTCATTACTATATGAGAAAATAACTGGAATTAGAGAATCTCACCTTCCAATTATAGTTATGATCTTCCCGTTGGAGGAACTCATTTTGAAAACCTTACAATGAGCTCAAACAAACTAACCTGTAAAGAAAACAGATACACCTTTAACGTTGCCTTTTGACCGTTCCTTTACAAGTCACGTTACATTGAAAAAAGCATTACGTACGGCGTCCTAAAAGGGAACAAACAGCATAAACCAAAATAAAAGTTTGTTAAAAGTAACGACATTTGTCATGAATCTTTTATTGAACGTTTCTTGAGACATGATAGCCAGTTTAAAAAGTGGTTGTTACTCAAACTTAATATGAAATTGTTCCAAAAAAACATTGATAAACAAAATCAGCAGAATGCGCGTTTACTCGTATCCTAGCAACTGTTTCCATTTTACCATTTTGAGTTATTCCATTGGTGCATATTGGTAAAGGACAAATATCCAGCCAACCAGAAGCTAGAAGATAAATTTATCCCACCCTTAAACTGTTGCATTGTGGGATGTTAAATCTGAGATGACAACAAATGGTTAGCCTATTGCTAATAATCGAATCACTATTCTTTTCAGTCGTTCAAGTGCGTCAAATCTCTTATCGTGGAGAATAAAATAATGGAAAATATACATCTTGCGGAAGAGGAGGAAGATCTCTATTCGGGATATAATGACTACAATCCAGCATTTGACGCCGAGGTAATAGTAATGGTTTTCTCTACTTTTGATGGTTCTGAAGTTAACTCAAATGTTTAAGCTTCAAATTACGTCCCATTTAAAACCACTAGGCCTTGATTTATTTGGTACGAGGGAATCCTATATAATGACATTATAGGGGACATCGTGCCTTATTACATAGCAATGAATATGGTAACATTTGACACAATTTTTCCTGTAATGCTCCTGTAAAATACTTTTAAGGAACTCGACAATGATGTGGGCTTCCAACAAGCTGTGAGGACTAGTCATGGTAGAAGACCTCCCGTAAGTATCTAATGTAGGTTAAACTCCATGTATGAACATGTATGTGGTCCATTGGGTTTAGCTAAAACAGATTGTTAATGTTCCAGATGACTGCAAAATTCCTGGGAACTGCCACCGGAGGTCGTCCTTTGGGAACATCCTTTGGAGTAAGTACAAGAATACTGAATGTTTTTTTTTCTAGGAACTTCAACTTTTTTATTGTAGGCTATCAATACGTGTATGTGGGAAGCGACAGATGTGGTTACTGTTATTTGTATGCCACAATGTAATACCTCTTTGAAGTGTGATGCCCTTCCATGAAAGCTTAAATAAATTTTTCTACTTACAATCTACAGCCCTACTTTATTTAGAATGCAAAATTATCCACCAATCACTTACCCAGAAGAAAGTGTGCCTGATATTGCTATGATACCAATTCTTCACAATAGGTTTCAAAGAGTCAAGCACTGTTATCTAAAACTTTACAGATATAAAGGGGAGTCAGTGATCACAGCAGTTATTTCACTTGAAAATGGTTTTGAAGTTATTTGAGTGAAAGCCAAAAGTAAATACACAACATATTTCTCTGTGTGTATTTTTGTTATATTGTGGTATCTGTATGTGACATTTAATATTGTAAGGTAGTCAGAAGATTGAGCAGGAAGGGCCATTTATGGAAGGTGGGATCCAACACAGTCTTGGTAAACTCTGTATCTCCGAGTTCTCCGAATTTTGCCAATATTATCATGTTGAAAGCAGAACAAGGTGATATCAGAAAAGACTTGGCAACGGGAAAAGACAGCTGATCAAACTAACCCTTGTATCTTGTAATTTAAAGTCTAGGATACCCATGGCTTCATCAATGGGTAGACCTATGACAGGAGCTGTACAGGTGAGAGAGCCTCGGATTCATTTCATTTTCAATTTGTATATGAGAACAATTTATCTGGGTAAGACATTTTCAAAGAGAGAATTCTGTGTGTGTGTAGTGAGCATGTGTTTGCATTTGAGCCTCAAATGTTTTGATTGTACAAACAGCTGATTGTGTTCATTCACATCACGTTTTGTCTTCAGGTCCCACAAAAGCTTAAACATTTCTTAAAATGTATTTCCCTCAAGTAAACTCAAGGCCTTAAAAGCTCTGGAATATTTCATACTAATTTAGGTCTTACAATATTATTAGAATACTGCATTTTTATTTTGGCAATCATTTTTATGTGGACAAATCCCCTCAGTCATACAGACTTACCTTCAACTGGGAAATATATCTTTTATCATTCTGAATGGCATAAAAGACTATCTTAGTATGTCATGAATTTAAGTTGATGAATTATGACTCCATGCTGTGCTTTTTGGGGGGAAATCTTATGATAGAAAGTTAGTCACTGGTATTTTTAAATTATTTTCTTATATTTTTTGTTGTGGTGACTTTACCCAGGATGGAGCTGCCAGACCCATGACTGCTGTCAGAGCAGCAGGTTACACGTCTTCATTAACCCGAGGTGAATGTTGTTGAGGAATGTTGTGTGTGTGTTTGTGTGCGTGTGTGCGTGTGGTGTTCATAGGAATTTAACGTAAACAGGAAGCCATGATGGGTCTACATTTATAGCCAGATGGCAGTTGCAAAGTAATTTGATATCCAATAATTCTCTCACCATGGCAATGTTATAGGGATAGATGTTGTTTAGTTGTAATCAATTTAGTTTTAGCTTTGGATAAAATGTGATATTAAGGGTACATATTGGTCATGTGATGATTTATTAGTGTTCTTGGTCTCAGTCGTTCAATACTTTACTCTCTATGTCCTCATCCATTCACATGTTAACGATGAGCTGGGGAGCTGGAAGTACAAAGTGTGAGGGGCTGTTTGGTCACACGATTTGTGTAAAATTGAATAGAAATAAATATAAGGTCTTGAAAAAACAATTATCTTAGCGTTTTTACTTTAGTGTACAATTATGTTTGGTACGAATAGTTATGGTAACAAATTATGACTTCCATTACAATAAATTTTTATCAACCTCAGCTTGAAAATTTCTTTCATACAACCACAGGCTCAACCTTTGATCCACTGGGCCAGTCGAAAGGACCTGCTCCGCCACTGGAGTCTAAGAATGAGGATACGTGAGTTGTCATTTCACTTATAATTCATTGTAATTTTTGGCTGGACTGGACCAGCGGGCCAACCCTACAAATGTAAAAGTAGCTGACTGAGTGATCATGTATGACACAATTGGGTCACTGGATTAAGTCACCGACAGTACTTAAGTTATATGATTGGTCAGCCAAGCCCCAAGGGGTATTAGAAAAAGCACACAAATGAAGCTCCTCAAATTTGCACAATAGGACAAAAAGAAACTGTGTAATCCTCAAAGCACTCACAAATTGTGAAAGATACCCTTGGATAGCGTGTCATCTTGTCTGAACGTCTGTGCTGACCAGCTGGCCCCGATTTTCACAATGATCAACAAATCACTGAAGCTGTCTGAAGTTCCCTCCTGCTTCGAGAGTGACGCTTATCATCCTGGTCCCAAAGAAAACCCATATCACAGGGTTAAATGACTACGGGTCCATTACTCTAATGTCTGTGGTCATGAAATGCTTTGAGAGACTAGTGTTGGGCCACCTGAAGGAAATCACAGCCCCCCTGCTCGACCCCCGGCAGTTAACCCACTGAGCAAACAGACTATTGTGGGATACAGTCAGTATGGGTTTGTGCTACATCTTCCAAGACTTTGATTCTCCAGGGACATATGGCAGGGTCCTGTTTGTGGACTTCAGTTCAGTGTTCAATACCATTGTCCCAGGTATCCTCCATTACAAATTCACCCAACTCTGTACGAGCCCCCATCTCCCTGTGGATTAAAAACTTCCTGATAGATAGGAGACAGCAGGTGGGACTTGGGAAAAATGACATCCAGCACATTTGACAATCAGCACTGGCACCCCCAGGGGTGTGTGCTCTCCTCTCTACTCTTCTCTTCTCTTGCTACACACATGGCTGCACCTCAGGAGACCTGTCTGTAAAACTCCTGGAGTTTGCGGATGACAGAACCATCATTGGCCTTATCCAGGTTGGGTTAAGTTTCCATATACAGATGTTAGGTTGAACAACTGGTCCTCTAGTGCAGCCATAACAACCTGGGGTATTAGACTTCAGGAGGAGACCCAAACACTGCCCCCTCACCATAAATGTAAATGTAATTGGACTTTTTTCTTATATAGCGCTTTTCAACTGCATGGTGTCCGCGGTAAGCAGTCTGCGATAAGCACCTACAGATTTCTGGGTTTCTGCAGTCTCCCAGGACCTAAGGTCATCCGACATAGGCACAATCCTCAAAAAGGCCCAGCAGAGGATGCACTTTCTCTGTCAGCTAAGGAGGCTCAACAAGAACTGCTGATTCAGTTCTACACAGCAATGATCCAGTCTGTCCTCTGCACGTACATCACTTTCTGTGATAATGGGCAATACAAATAATATTGATTTGACCTTGTAAGGAGAGCCTTTAGTCATTGAGAACAAATGTTGACTAGTTAAATAAAGCCCAACTACTTAACTTGGGCTAAATCACAAGCCGCCTCTTCAGTGTCCCTCCTGGTATGACCTGAATGTTTCGTTTTGTATTTCTCAAAAACCTGGAATGTTAGGGGAATGGTTTTGAGGAAACCTACTAGGAAACAGACAGGTTTAATATGGCCACCTCTTTATAACAAGTCATGACCCCCCCTTCAGTACAAGTTAAATAACTTCCCAATAAATAGAATTACAGATTTATTTATTTTTTGACATCAGTGGGGAAATTTTACTGGCATTTCTGTGTCTTTTGATATCACTCCTCCAAACATGGAGACACAGCCCTTCTGTGTCTGTTGTTGACCAGTCTTCAGATATTCCATAGCTAGCATCTGTTATTCATTAATCAGAGAAAAGGTTCCAAATTCAAAATAACATCAGGCTCTTGTATTTTCTTGGGCTTTTAGGCCAGAGGAGAAGACCAAGATCCTGGAGAAGAAAGTGAATGACCTGATAGAGGAGAGCTGTGTGGCCCAAAGCCTTGGAGCCTTACAGTTGGTCAGAACTTGTGATCCTTAGATGTACTCAATAACTAGGATTCAAAAGTTAGACACAAAGAGAAAGGAATCCATTCAATTTTTCTTGACATAGTAAAATGTGTTTTATAGAAGGGGTTTGCTATAATTGAAACCAATTAAATGTCTAGATCCAATGAGAAATAAAGCTGTGTTGGTGTTCCTATTACCACTAATAATCAAAGTGTGTGTGAGTGTGTGTGTGTGAGAGTGAGTGATTTTTATGGGTTTTCAAATGTGTCATATATGCGAATGGTTTTGTGTTACCCTAGGCTCTTGAAAAAGCCAAAGAGGCGGGCAGAAAGGAGAGAGCATTGGTGAGACAGAGAGAACAATCGGGAAATGCAGAGCAAATCAGTCTAGATCTCACCTTCTCTGTAAGTTAAACCTTTGATACAACACAGTACTTCCAGAAGAAATACAAGACAGACAGATAGATTGACGATAGACACATGCATTGGTTACTTTGGATACAATAAACTAACAAATGACAACAAGATAAAGAATGTGAGTATTTCTTTATCTCACGGAATAATGGAGTTTAATATAGCTCAAAGCACATGCTTTGGGAACTGAAAAGCCAGAGGTAGCGAGTTCGAACCATCAGGAAAGGCATCCGGCCTAAATCCCCCACACCCATTCTAAGTCTGTGTCCACCTTCACAATGTAGGGACTAATCGTGACATATAAAATGGGCCTCTCAATTAAGAGTATAATAACTAGTTAATATTACCTGTGATCATATAATTGTGCTACAAAATAAAAACAAACAAGTTTTAGTATGTGAGAACTTTTTTCCATGGTTTCTTAAAAAAACTGTTTTCAAAAAAATCTCTGAATCTCTATTTTTTTTTCTTTCTAGGTTCTGTTCAACCTGGCCAATCAGTATGCTAATAATGAGATGTACCCAGAGGCCCTGAACACCTACCAGGTCATTGTGAAGAACAAGATGTTCAGTAATGCAGGTGAGCTGGCACTTATTTACATTATTGAACACTGAAATATTAATGTTATTCATGTGTTCACAAACTCATGGGTAGGAGAAGAAAGCCAAGGAACAGACCAGACAGCGTACTGTATTAGTGTAAAGCCCAAAGAACCAAATTTGTAATTTGTGATAATAGACAACCCAAATAAAATTGACTTGACTTAAAAATACTAAAACACCTGAAATGGCTTTTTTTGTTTAACTTAAGTTATGGGTATGTTGCTGCATTGAAGTCCCCATAGTCACTGAGTATTGATATGGGTATTGTTATGGATGTTATGGATTAATGAGAGTCATTTGCGCAGTAGGAATAGGTTTATGGCAAATTGCTTGGCTATATAATTCACCATTTAAGAGGATTTGTCAATAATTTTAATCTTGCACTGCTCATAATGTATGCATAAATACACACTGTCACCTTATATCTAGTGCTCGCCAGTGCTTGATACACATTTCATTAAATGTATGCTGTAGATGATAATCACCAGATAATATACTGGTGCAGGGCATCATCTCTCTCTACAGCTGCCACTACACTGTGTGTGCCTCATGCTTTTTGAAAGGACTTGGTGATCTAGAAAAAAATGGTTCTAAATCTTTTTTGGTTACTGTATCACCAGTTGCATTTTGTTTGACCCAAGGTACCACCTCATAAGTATGACATCATTATATATCACTTTTATTCCTTATTTATATTTCAAAAATTGAGAGAAAATTGTGTATGGAAAAAAACCCACACTTTTCATTAAATAAAGTAAAATAATAACAATAATAATACAATGCGTAACAAAAAAAAGCTCTTCCCGTCAGTGTATAACCCGACCTTGTCTCAATTCAATTCCGTTCTACATTGCAGATGCTTTTATCCAAATCAATATACACTTGACAATTAGATATACTGTACATTTGCCAGGCTTTAAACCTGGATTTCCTGCTCGGTGGTCGAGAATTCTACCACTGAACCACCAATGCACAGAATACTGTATCTCACTTGTGAGCTTTGATATTCTAGGGGTCTGTGTGGTGACAACAGTGATGAGGCTTTTCTCTAAAGAGAGTCGGCATCTGTACTTGCTGATTTGGGTCATTGTGGAAAATGACACCTTGCACAAATACATTGGTGCAAATGGGAGCAGTTCATTCAGTGTGGACTGGCGATTCGAGAAATTCCCTCTATACCATGTATCAGAATTGTGTGAGCATGGAATCTAAAACTTGAGACAATGGTCTGCAGCTACCTCAAAAGTTTTTGTACAGATTGGCAGGTAGGTTCCTGTCACTAATACCAGGCATAAATGGATTGCACACCCAGACAAACCTAGATCATTTATTCTTACTATGAGAGGGGGGTGTACCTACTGAATTCAGTGTTTAACTTCACTAAATGACTGGCTACAACGTGTGTTATTTGTCCTCTGTCAAAGTCAAAGATGTGATGTAAGCATCAAACTGAGGGAAATAAATTAAATATCCAGATGTACACCCGCCCAGAATATGACCTTCTTCATGAACACAGACACACACACACACACAGGTGTATAACATCTGGTGTTACCATTTTCGTTTCCACTACTCCGAAAAACAACACGTTTGAGCCACTTATCCACTTTCCTCCATAGATTTGACTGTTTATGCATGAAGATACTCCAGTTGCTGGTTAGCTAAGGTTAACCTTTTTAGAAGGCTTCTCTCTAGTTACCAGTGGGAACCACTTGGCTTGGGTTAGGGCTTAAGTATGAGAGGAATATGGGAGAGGTAGTATATTTAGTCAAAAACACTGCTGAATTTTACAACGTTGATAACTAAACTAGTTATTTTAATGGCAACCTTTTTATTAATTTATACAAACTACATTGTTTTTTATCTTTATGGTTTGCATGGTGTTTTTATTTTATACTAATACTTTTTAATTCTATATTAGGCTTATTAGATAGGCTATTTGTTGATCTTCTCACATACCACGTGTGGATAGCTCATGTAGCATCAGTGGTATTTGTACCACTGGTTGAGAACCACTGATCTAGAATGCTAAATGAAGAGCAATGTGTCTTTTAATGTCCTATTCTCTTGAATATTAGGACTGGTTGTCCCTGAACCACAAGTACCAATATCTCCTTAAATACGAGCTAATGATTTTACAATATAAATAAAGGGACTGAGATTCTGATTAATTAGCATACTTAAATGATTTTTGTCTTTGTGTGATGGTGGCCCAACAAATTAATATGTAGAGCTACACTGGACAATTTCATACCTGCAAGTCTCAATACTCATCAGCGCGTCTGTCCTTTTTATAACCCCAGGTCGGCTGAAAGTCAACATGGCCAACATCTACTTGAAGGAGAAGAACTACCCCAAGGCCATCAAGTTCTACCGGATGGCTCTGGACCAGATATCCAATTCCCACAAGGACATGAGGATCAAGATCCTGCAGAATATTGGTGTGGTCTTCATCCGCATGGGGCAATACTCAGATGCTATCACATCCTTTGAACACATCATGAGCGAGAGCCCCAACATCAAGACTGGCTTCAACCTCATCCTGTGCTACTATGCCATTGGGGACAAGGAGAGGATGAAGAAGTCCTTCCAGAAGCTCATCTCTGTTCCCCTAGGCATTGATGAAGAGGAAAAGTACATCCCCTCTTACGTAAGCTATTATTCTTCTTTTTAAACTGAGTTTTTATTGATAATCCAATGAATAAACTGATTTTTTTATTGATATTTTTTTCTTACTCTAGAAGGCATAAAATTCAATTTCTGTGTTCCAAAGCCTCCTTCTTTACTGTCAGAACAAGTTAAAAGTCATATATTGCAGTGTGAAACGGTACAGACACTCCTCGCTCAACGACCAAGTTTCCTCCCTATGACTAGGTTGTTTAGCAAATTGGTCGATAAGCGAGGAACCACCCCTTACTGATATTTCAAGCATACTGTACTAATTTGAGCGTGACACCACCCTGTGTATATATATGTGGCCAAACAGGTGGTGGAGAATGCATCGAAAAGCGGACAGGAATACGAAACCCAACATGACACATATGCATTCGCCCTGGTTGTTTTATCTAAAGCCTTCATCTATAAGCCCTTTACTGAGTAACGGCAGCCAGAATTTAAGTTACAGCCCAGACATGTCACCTGGTCTACACTGCTCTTGCAGTTTGGAGATGGAGCGTCTTGACAAGCCCTTCATCTTAAATGCCAATATGTCCTGTTATCCCTCTCAGGATGACACAAGAGGAAATATGGTAACTGAGGCGATTAAGAATGACAGACTTCATCAGATGGAGAGAGAACGGTATGGGAAAAAATTGCAACACTCTGATCTTTACCCAAAGATCCACATGCTCACCTTTTCAGAAAAAAAGTAATTCTCCTTTTTTTGGGTGAAAACACTGTAACTCTCCACCCCTTTACAAAACCCCATATATTCCCTTCACTATATGCTCCTTGTCTCACAGTCACTATATATTTCATTTGTCTCATTAATTTCGAATTAGCCAACATAACATTAATTTTCTTCACCATTTAGATTTTATTTTAACCTGCTCTGATTTCTTTCCACACAGAAAATCCCTGGCTGAGAAGTACATCATGACCTCAGCCAAACTCATCGCACCAGCCATTGAGAGCTCCTTTGCCGCTGGATTTGACTGGTTTGTCGATTATTCTACATCTCAACGTTGGGGGGCAATGCAGAGTCAGGATACACACCGGCTCCATGGTAGCCTGTAAAATCAAGGATTGTATGTATCCTCTGATAAGCTACTCATAATTCACTGCCACAGTGAACAATGTATAGAAGCCAACCATGAAACTTGGCTCTCAGTCCTACATCATTATATTTTGAAGAGAGTGAATTTAACAGTAGGTGACTGGTATGTTTATCTACTGTCCAACAGCTCTCACAAAATCAAGACAGAGACAGATGAGCACTGTAGAAAATGTCCCACCAGGAGCTAGTATTTTGCCTTCATCTATCATGTTCCCTGTTTTTCTTGAAACTGTACTGACCAAGGAAAGCGGTCTTGGTCCTGAAATGCATGGCTAGCAGCCCTGGTGTATGCTGAAGCTTGGTTAAATGTTCTATATTAATGCATTTGGTTAAATACAGAAAAGCCAAGTAACATTATAACCTGTGCAGTTTGTTGAACACTTTTATCCCAAATAGCCTAAAATACCATGGATGTATATTTCGAGGACAAGTTAGCCATTCACTCTGACAGTGATGAATCAGGTGGAATCTTTTATTTTTCTTCAGGTGTGTGGACATGGTGAAGAGTTCTCTGTACGTGGAGCTCGCTAATGATCTAGAGATTAACAAAGCCATCACCTTCCTTAGACAGAGGGATTTCAATCAGGTTGGTGCGGTTTTATTACCAACATAGAGGCTGATAGCAATTCATATAGAAAGCTCTGTATCACTTCCTCAGTTTATGACAGAGCAGCTTAGGATACTGGCTTTATTAGTTCACAGGCAAGGGTGGCTTGCAAAGCCTACTATTTGACATTCCTTCCATTGCTTTGCCAAAATTCCTGATGAATTTACCCAATGTATCAAAAATTGACACGGGAGTGGTTTGGTGGTTATTTTATACCATGTGACTGAAGACTCTGATTCTTTTTCCTGCTGTTGGGAAAGCAGCCTTTGATCATCTTGACGAACAACTAGTAATTGTTTTATATATAATTAAGTAGTTCCATTGACATTCAAACAGTGACAGATTTTGTAGATGCAGAGAATGTCTGTTATAACTAATGACCTTTATTGTGTACTTCCATCAGAAATGTACAATTATGATTCAATTGAACTGTACTTTTTGACATTGCTATCAAATTTATCCTATTAAAACCTAGATGAGCTTTATTGTGAAATCGTACTTTCCTAATAATACTTCACAGTTATATGATATGAGCTTTATTGCATAATTGTGTAATGTGTAAGATATTAAGAAATAGTGCTAATGGAGGAAATGTAGTCATACAGGTTCACAAGTATGAAGCAGAAGGAATACAACTTAAGTAGATGAATTCTCAAAATGAGTAATATCTTTCATGCTCACTCCCTCTCTCTCAAATTCAAATTCAAAAATGGCACTCTCTCTCTGTATATATAAATATAACAGTGCATTTCTGCTCAGCTCTTGCTTGGCTCTGTTATTCATGCACAGCAGTTTTCCTTTGCTAGAGCTTTTTTACACCAGAGCAGCTTACGGAGCTCTAATTACTTTCCCCAGCCCATCTCACTTCTTCCAATCGTTTTTTTTGCTTTTCTTTTTCCCCTTTTTTTTCCCCATCTGCATGGCTAAGGCTGAGGTATGTGCACCCTTTTTTATGTGTTCAGTTTTTCTTTACATCATCTGTCAAGTATGAACTTAGACTTGATTCTGGTGATACTGCTTAGGCATCGCATCTTTCTAACAGCAGTTGTAGTGCGGATTGAATGGAAAGAACGAGTAACACTCTCCATTTCCTTAGCTGCCTCTGCATGTGAGCCCTTGAGCAACACATTTAATCTCTCAACCCTTCTGCTTTGAGCCACTAACTGCCACAGTGGAAGATTGCGGTTTGATCATGCAGCTCCGATGTATGATTGGGTCTAACTGTATAACCGAAAAGGTGCTGAATTAATTTAAAAGAAAGCCAACAGTTTACCTTCACAATCTAACTAATCCCTCATCCTCCTCCCACTGATAGAACCTATTTCCCGTTAGTAGTGGTAGTGGGTTACAAGTTGGTAGTGAAAATGTGCATGACCACCTGTGCATCAACCTTAAGGAAAGTGCAGTTTTACACTTCTCATTGTACTCTGGTCTGATATATATGACAGCTATAAAGTGTCACTCTTGATTGTTCCTGTCCATCCTCACTCTTCCCAGGCTGTGGAGACTCTGAAGACATTCGAAAAGAAGGACAGCAGGGTGAAGAGTGCAGCAGCCACCAACCTCTCCTTCCTCTATTTCCTGGTATAGGCACCCTTCTCACTAACATTTATATCGATATACATATTTAAACGCACAAGTATAACTTAATATATTGTTCGTAAAGAGCAGAGTATTCATGGAACATTAGGGTAACAAAAAATAAGGTATGTTTTGGTGCGATTGGCACTAAGCTAGAGCATTAATATCTGCCTAAAACTGAAATCCACAATTTTCCTCCAATAATAATTCATTGTTTTATCCATGGGAAATCAGTGATAAGGTAAACAAATCGGTAAGCAGTTTAGAAATACCACACAAGTTGCACTATCGATACCATATTGATCCAGACTTGGATTGACAATGGCTGTCATTGATACTGTGCCCTCACAGGGTACCAATGGAAACAATAAAATCCCCTGTGGTGACCCCTGAAAATGGATGGGGGTTGATTCTGTACAATAAGCAATCAACATGATGGTAGGAGTGAAAATGAAAGTGTTTTTTTTGTCGCATGACTAAGGCATATGTGGCAAAAAAATACTTTCATTTCGATTTGATCTCTGCATTTAACCCATCTTAATGTAGCACCAGTGAGTGCAACTGCAGTGTGAATGCGTTCTAATATATTTTGATGTAGGAGACAGAAAAATGGTAAATGGACTTGTTCTTATATATCATTTTTCTAGTCTAAAGAACACTCAAAGCGCTTTACGATGAATGGCTCACAGAGAAAAATGGACCTTTTGCAACTGATTTTCTTGGAATACAAACAAGGGCTAAAAGCCATGGTTACACGCCATTAGCTTGGAAGTAAATCTTTTCTACCTTCTGAATGAAGATAATTTAGGCAATTTTGTGTATTACAAACTTAAACAGACAATAATCCAACACTTTTCTACAGTAATATTACTTGTCTAACAGAAGCATTTCCAAATTGACTTCATGTTTCAATCTTTCCTCATGTTGGAGTTGTTTCCAATACATCCAACCTTGTCCGCTCTACCAGTCACAACCATCCCTCAGTTCTTCTCAACAAACGTTATGGCTTGTAAATTAGTGCCACTCTGCCCCCTATAGATAACCTTTCACTTCTTTTCTGTGACTGCTTGCAGGAAAAAGACTATGACCAGGCTGAACGTTATGCAGACTTAGCCATGAATGCTGACCGCTATAACCCGGCAGCCCTCATCAACAAAGGAAACACAGTGTTCGTCAAGCAAGACTTTGAGAAGGCAGCTGAGTTCTACAAAGAAGCACTGAGGAATGATTCTTCATGCACTGAGGCCCTCTACAACTTAGGTAAGATCCAGGATTTACCATCTAAAAATAAACCGGAGGTTACTTAAAGGCTTTGAGGTGAAAATGATTGAAAATGTAATTTAATGCCACATCTTGATTATAGATTTGGATGAATATATTGGTTATGGTAGATGTAAAATGGCGTCAGAATTTGTTGTTCTGCACGCTGATGTTTTGTTTTACTGCCGGAGTAGTAAACTAAATCAACCTTATGACAACTAATGATGTACTGCCATGTTGTTTGTACGTCTTGGATATGAAAAAGGTCTGTTTTACGTGTCATGATTAGTCCCCTATCTTGAAGGGCCGGGCACAGACTTGGCTGGAGCTTGGGGGATTAAGGCTGGATGCCTTTCCTGATGCCCCACAATGGTTTCGAAGCATCTGCTCTACCATGGGGCTACTGTGGCCCCACATCCTCCAAAAATACTACTGATTTACATTCAACCTTACTCATATATTTTCTACTTATGAGGTCGTTCAAACATTTCGACATTTTTACAAGTGTAAAAAGCGCATGGTGGGGAGTTTCCTTATATACCCTAATTTTAAAATTCTATGAAAAATGTCGATGTCATATTGTATAGAGTGCTCAAAGTCGATGATGAAATATTGCCTACTTCTATCTATCAAACTGATGTTGCACTCATTCTTTCGCCGGTTCTGTGAAAGAATAAATTTGGAAATTCATTCACTGCTTTTTGAATTGCAGCTGAGTAAACAGTGCAACATCATGTTTGAACCACTCGGTATGTGGCAGTTATCCAATTTCAATGTTGGCATATCTAAATTGGGATCTAACAAACTAGAAGTATTGGCTTTTAAAATCTCATATAAAAAGGAGCCCTAATATTTATTGGAAGATTAAGAACTATGCTGAAAATTGGCAAAAATACAATCCAGTGATCACAATTTATGAATGGAAACGAGAAATGGAGAGAATATGCGCTTCAAAACCAGAAATGGCTGCTGAGTGGCCAGCGTGATTTTAGGGACAAACAATGCCAAAATGGATAAAAAGAAAACGATAATGAAAAATAATAAACCTACATCCAGATGACCTGATTCATGATTTTGACCTTGTTGTCTACTTGGATTATTGAGCTTGAAATGATGTTTTTCTTTTTATCCATTTTGACATTGTTATACTCAAATCTGTGTGAGCACCCTAATTCAAATCTCTGCCCCTTAAAAAGAAGTTGGGTGGGTCACATTCTGGACTCCGAGCTGAAGGTAACATTAAGATGAATGTTGGAATGCACAACTGTTTTCTTAAACCTACGTAAAGATGACCCGATTCAACGATTTTGACTTTGTTGACTACCTGGATTATTGAGCGTGGATTATTGAGTTTATTGAGCTTATTGTTTTTTACTCTTCTACTCTATTTCAGTTTGTCCTTTTTTTAAAGATCCTTATTTCTTTTCTACTAATCACTGCAATAGATAAGGTTCCCCTAAACAGAGCATTTAAGTTTCATCTTGCCTATAGTAATACACTAATTGTTCCAATGTTAAAGCATAGTTTGGACTATGTGATCAGAGTATTGATCTGGAGGTGAGAATTAATAGCGGCTTGTCTCGACAAGAAAAATGCAGATTTAACATCTCTTTGTAGAGGTTATAACATTTATTCAATCATCAAAATTCTCTGTTAAAATGACATGTTTTAGTGATATAAAACAATGAAACCAAGATAAATCCTGTGAAAACTTTTCCACCTCTGATGTGAAATTACATCATTAATCTATAAAAAATATTTGAAGGATGGCGCTAGTGAGCACCAGTTGAGGTCGACGTGTTTTTCCTGTGCTCATCTCCATGTTATAAAGTAATTAGGTATTTAATTTAAAAGTCACCAGTTTATCCAACCTCTGGTTATTTCTACCAACTACTAAAAGTGGGAAGATGCTAAAAGTGAAGACAGACCTTAGAAAACAATACGATAAAAGCCCAACCAAGATTTCACCAAAGCTAGAGCTAACGCTAGCACCAAATCACACCAACAAAGACCTAATGGCTAGCAAAGACACTGATACAGTGTCAATCAGCGTTCTTCTGGCAATAGAGAACATGAAACAATGATGATTGATCGATTTGACACATTCGAGGCAACTTTAGTATCTACTCAAGCATCTTTGGGGAGTCCCCGAAACCGGATGACAGAAATCGAGGAGGTTAACTCCAGCTACGACCACCGCCTCTCGCAAGTTGAACAAGCTGGCATGAAAATGCAGCAGGAAAACCATGCACTCTGTTCAAGAGTGATCGACCTGGTGGTGCACCCCAGGCGCCAGAATATTAAAAAAGTTGGCCTACCTGAAAAGATCTAGAAAAGGTGTCTGGTGGAGTTTCTGGAGAAGTTTATCCCTGAGCTGCTAGGTACTAGCAATTTTTCCAGCCCAGTTGTGGTGGATCATACACACCGCTTAGGGAAGCAATTTTCTGGTATATTACTTCTTTTCCTGCAACCACTCAGGTTGTGACATTTTCCTGACTGTTGTTTAGGTTATGTTACTTATTTTGGGGAGGGAGCATAGGGCTCTTTTGTTAGCTTAGCTAAACTATCTTTTCCTATGGTCCGACAACCCCTTAAGTCTGCTTGAAAGGATCATGGTCTCACTTTGTTTGGGAAAGTGGGACAGGGGGAGGGGGGAGATGTTCTTAATTGTGTGTTTATTCTGTTGTTATTCTTTATTCTGTTATTGCTGTATTTCAAGGGCGCCACATGTTCACATCACTGTGCCTAGATATGCATCCTAGTCTTTCTTCAAGAGGTGGTGGCATTACTTTTACTAGCTGGAATGTCCGTGGATTGGGGCATTCCACTAAAAGGCCAAAAGTATTATCTCATTTGGAGTCCTTGGCTGCAGATGTTATATTCCTGCAGGAAACGCACATCAAGCCCGCAAGAGCAAAGTCGCTATGATGCTGCTGGGTCAATCAAATGTTCCAGTCCACATTCTCCAGTAAAACTCTTGGAGTGGCTATCTTGATTAGAAAAACTATCCCGTTTAGACATGTTTCTACCATATGTGATCCAAATGGTAGATATATCTTCCTGACGGGCCATATTTATTCACACCATGTCACACTTTTAAATGCATATGGTCCCAATTTTGATGACCCCATTTTTTTTATTATGGTCTTTAATTTGTTGCCTTATCTCTCACACATGTGATTGTAGAGGATGACTTCAGTTCTCCGATTGACAATTATCTGGAAACAAATAAACCAGTTGCCTTTCGCTGCCTCCACAACCTTAAATAATTCAATGGGATCCACTCATCTAGTTGACATATGGAGGCTTCAGCACCCCACACATAGGGAGTATTCCCTTTTCTCACAACAGCACAGATCTTTCTCTAGAATTGACTACTTTTTGCTTGACTCAAACTTGATGTCAAATGTGATCCGCACCACATATCATAATATTCTAATTTCTGATCACTCTCCAGTATCATTAGTACTTGACCTCAACCATAAGAAACAACACTATAGTTGGCGGTTCCATCCTTCACTTATCTCCGACTTCTCGTTTTCTCAGTTTATTTCTTCTTGGATCTCAGCTTTTTGGAAACAAATGACAATCTTTACAGACTCAGCCTTATGGGAAGCTTTTAAGGCTGTGGTTAGAGGATACATTATTTCTTTTGAAAACTCAATCAGAAAGGAAATGAAAAAACACCTATAAAAAATTGAAAAAAGATCTAACTCAACTAGAATCTGCCTATAACTATTCTAATTCCATCACCTTACAGAACATTCTAAAACTGAAGTATGAATATAATGACATATTATCTGCCCAGGTACAGGACCAACTGCTAAAACTGAAACAAAAACAATTTGTACGAAGACACAAGCCCCAGAAGTTATTAGCCCGACAGCTGAGAGGTTTGCTGGCTAACAGAGCTATACATCAAAGCAAGTCAAAATCTGGGGATATTATCACTGACCCTATCGATATAGAAAAGCACTTCAGGGAATATTATCAACAACTATCCATCCAAAGGCAAAGGCAACACCTCTGCATGATTGGAGAATCTTAACTTCCCCAAGTTAAGTGACACAGCGTGTGAATCGCTTAATGCTGACATCACTGGTGAAGAGGTTCTAGAAGCTATAAAATCCTTTCCCAATGCTAAAAGTGCTGGCCCAGATGGATTTGATCTCATGGGTCCGTTGCTTTGATACCCCTCTAGAATGTTGACAGGAAGGAGGAAGCCGTAACATGTGAGTTCTCCAAGTCACATGATGACTAGCCCTCCCTATTTTACATATCACGATCTTGCAGGGAAAGCACAGTGCTTGGCTGTCAGAGGAGAACGAAGCAGCGCCCAGACGCTCGAGAGGGGGACACTAGTGAACGAACGGATTCCCTTATCAGTCCCGCAAGGGGAAATTTGGATTTCTCTGCATTTTTGACCCAACCTATTGTATAGGAGCAGTGAGCTGCCACCATATGGCGCTCGGGGAGCAGTTAGGGCTTAAGTGTCTTGCTCAAGGACACTTCGACATGCTGTATGCAGGGCCGGGGATCGATCCTGCAACGTTCCGATTGCCAGACGACCGCTCTACCCACTGAGCTATGCCGCCTGTTAATCACAGTCATATAGATTAATGCCAAGTATATACCAACTACTGTTTAACATGAGTTTGAATGTGATTGGTTAAGTTTTTAACACAGCCACATCAACAATTATAAAAGGGTGTTCAAATTTGTGCAACCATGTTATTTTCAGTTTTGTATTTTTATTTTCCCTAAAATATTTCTGATTGTTTTTCACTTTGTTTTGTCAGGTAATTTTCCACATTAAGGGTGGGAAAAATGCCTGATATAATTATCTTGGTGTCAGTTTTTTACTTCACCAAAAACTTGCCATTTCAACAGGGGGCTGAATATGACTAGAACATGGAGTTGCTCAATGAATAAATCCTTGTTTGTATTGTTTTTGTATTTTCCTCTTGCACATCTTTTCCTGAGATTGCATTGAGTATTTTTGTGAAGTTTTTTTGTGGGTAGCAAAAGGAAACTGTACATCGGGGCAAATGTAAACATCTTGATCTGAAATGGCCCTAGTCGATTATAGAGAATAAACAAGTTGATTATTGTCTTTATTTCTGTTTTTCAAAGGCCTGACCTATAAGAGACTGAATCGTCTGAAGGAGGCTCTGGACTGCTTCTTGAAGTTGCATGCAATTCTGAGGAACAGTGCCCAGGTCATGTACCAGCTGGCCAATTTGTATCCTGCTAATATAGTGTGCGCATGTGTGAGTGTGTGTGTGTGTGGTTTTTCAGTATATAACTAATTAAGGGAGAATACGCTGAAGACACTTAAATATTCACAAACAGGTCTATAACCTATATTGGCTCTTTGATCCAGATGTTAATAGAATTTTTGTCTCTATTTAGATGGGCCAGAGATAGCCATGGTAAGGTATGGTTTGTGTGTCCATTGATTAGCCGGCAGGGGGAAAATATCAAAGAATAGAATAAATAACAGGCTAAAACAGACTAAGTCTCTAGTTTTCTCATGATGTCTTTGTGCGTTCTAAGATTGTTACAAATCTAGTTTTAACTATGAAAAGCTAGATGCTGTATTTAAACTTTCCCAAATATACCAGGAACAATTGTTTTTGATTTTTTAAATTATTGTTTTGAGTCTGTCAATCACTTATTTTTCACAGATCACACATCCATGCAGATGTGAAAGTTTAATAATGAAGAAGAGTATGTGGAACTTGTGGCTATAGGACTTTAGGGCTGTGTTATGGGTTTATTTTCTTAATAAATAGACAGGTTTTGTGTTTGACTTGTGTATTGAAATATGGAAGGAGGCTGTACCTTTTAGTAAGAACCCACATCAGATTGCTGACCCAGGGATTCAAAGTAAAGGAGGTTTCTGGTTATAAGGCTTATTCTCAGACCTGTATTTCATTACCATATCTCTGTACGTCTTCATTGGGCTTAACTCCCTGGTCCCAGGTATGAGTTGCTGGAGGATCCCCAGCAGGCTATAGAGTGGTTGATGCAGCTCATCAGTGTGACCCCCACAGACCCCCAGGTCCTTGCCAAGCTGGGGGAACTCTATGACAATGTGGAGGATAAATCCCAGGCCTTCCAGTACTACTCTGAGGTAATTTTAGGATGATTTCTCTATGTCTTAGCTACCATAATATACTTTTGGAAAGTATCTTGATGCGTGGTTACTCGGCCTCGGATGGTGTTTTGAGGTTGCTGACAAAGGGGGTTAAATTTCCTGAATTCAATCTTATTGTATTCAATTGAGTTGAAATTTAAGAGTGAATTTCTTTTTATCTCCAAAAAGACATTGAATTATTATAAATTATTGAACTGTAAGATTTCTCCGAATCCTCCGACGAATTGTCTTTATATTGATTAAAGTTTAATCAGATACCAAACAGTTTTTTTGTTGTTGCTTTAGACATGCCTACATGCCATCAGCCTGGTAAAACCAGACACTATCAGACATAATTTCAACAATGGTGAAGTCGACCCTCAAACCCCTTTCAATGAGAAGTATGGTTGTGCTTCCCCCTTTCAGTTGAAATGTTCACCAGAACAGCTCTGCCAGCCCTCATTGGTGATGTAGCACAAACATTTTCAAGGTAGTCTGATATCAATGGGCACAAACTATTATAAGTCTTCAGAGTCAGAGCTCCATCTCTATACCTTTGGCTTTAGAGATGCACATCCTTCTCCTTCCTACTTGTTCTCCAAGACACAAATAGACATTTTTCCAAACTAAATACTGAGTGGATAAACTTATATCACTCTTTACCCTCAACCTATTACCCTTTAAAACCCAAAAGAGAAGAAAGATTGTTTTATTGCTACACAACCAAGGCTGGTGGAATTTTCTCTTGTTTAAACTGTCCTATATTATAGGAGCAGTGAGTACAGCCGTGTCTTACAGTGTCTTACTCCAAAACACATCGACACACTTTCTGCAGGGGCTGGGGATTGAACCACCATTCTCCAATTACTACATGACTGCCCTACCCCCTGTGCTGTGCTGCCTATGAATTTGACCGCCCGTGGGCATGAATGTGGACTGTTGATGTTTAATCCTACCATGTCTTAACTATCGGATATATCTGTGTGAAGAAGTCTCTCTCTGTTACTGTCCAGTCCTTTAGGTATTTTCCATCAAATATTGATGTGATCGAGTGGCTGGGGGCATACTACCTTAAGACCCAGTTCTGTGAGAAAGCCATCCAGTACTTTGAGAGAGCAACACTCATACAGTAAGATACCACTATTTCCCATACTTTAGGAGATGAGACTTAACAATGTTTACCTTGCAAACAGCAACTTTGGGATTTTAAATGATAATCTTCTCAGCCTGACAACTCAGTTTACAAAGGACTAGGAGTGAGAATCGGTTTAAATTTGGTCTGTTGTACACGAGTCGATTCTGAAGACTTCAATTCATTGTTACCAATTGGGAAACATTTCTATAGTCAGATTGATTTCTTTGGATAAAGTTATTCATGGTTGTATATCTGGGTTTTGGCATTGATATAATCAGTGTTCATGTGAGTGGTCAAGCTCTCCCTCATCTAGAGGTAGTTCGGAATAAAGCTACAAGGCTTTAAGCTAGAAGAGAAGGCAGTTCTCGTGTTTCAGCTTCCAGTCAAATTTGGAATTTAATTTAACAATCAATTCTAAAACCCTTAAGTTGCCAAATGGTACACGGACTTGTTCATAAAGATGAATGTTCCAACATCTGGTAACTGGACATTTTAGGACCCTAAAGTTTAAATGCAACCGCCTTAGGAAAGTCAACAAGTTAATGAGTTTTGCTTTTTATTTTATTTTTAGGGTCCCCAGATTCAGCAACGTGTTTTTTTTTAGATTTGGAAAGTTACTATTGTTATTGTGCTTTTCAAAACATGTGGTGTGTGACAATTGGACTTGTCATTATCACAATGATGTCAGTGTCTAATACCTGCTATGTGTTTGAAGGTGCGAACTATGAATATTCAGTGTGGCCTTTTGGGTTTTGTCGGATTATTTATTTTAACTGATATATTTCTGTAATATTCCTCAGGCCAACACAAGTGAAGTGGCAGCTAATGGTTGCAAGCTGTTACAGGAGAAGTGGTAAGGATAAAACAACCCATTACCACTCACCCTTTAATACTCAAGAATGTGTGATAAAGATGTAATTAAATAATGAGGGCAGTTGAGAAACAGTTTTGTAATTACTTACATATGAGTGTGTCTAGAATAATTTCATAATAATAGGGTTGACAGATGAACACAAATACAACAGATATTGGCAAGTGCAACTCCTGGAGAAATTGGGTAACATAACCCAGGGATTTCTAAACTGTCATGTAAAAGACCCCCAGAGGGAGATGCTCTCAACCACAGATCTGTCTTTCGTCCAGATTTTGATCCCTAGGAATTGTTTGAGAAATTGTCTATCTTAAATATAGGATGAGACATGAAATTGTAGAGAATGAAAAACACCCAATCAGAATAGTCATTCTTACTCTAGATGTGGTAACATCTAATGAATAAAATTTAAATTCATATTTATCCTCCTTTTTGTGGAGACTACCCCAGAATCCCTTCAAGTACTTCTTCTGGGGGTCCCTAGAGCCTGGTTTTGGTTACCACAGACTTTTGATAAGTTCATTAGCCGCCTGTCCTGAATGTGGTTTCTTGTCTTTTTCTACACAGGAAACTACCAGAAGGCTCTAGAAACCTACAAGGACATCCACCGCAAGTTCCCGGAGGACGTGGAATGTAATTAGATCTGTTTTGGTTGGAGGAATCTCAACATAAATTAGACCTACATACAATGATTCTTGAACATCCCATCATAAAAAATGTGTGTGTGTGTGTGTGTGTGTGTGTGTGTGTGTGTGTGTGTGTGTGTGTGTGTGTGTGTGTGTGTGTGTGTGTGTGTGTGTGTGTGTGTCTGTGTGCATGCATGTGTGGAAGTAGT
>OMLC01042484.1:0-23265 GCA_900302585.1 Regalecus glesne | reverse complement strand
AGATAAAGATCCATCCATCCATCCATTATCAACTGCTTATCCAGAGTGGGGTCGCGGGGTCATGCTGGAGCCTATATCAGTGCTCATTGGGTGAAAGGCCAGTAAACAGGGTGAACATGAATGACCCGTAACAGATTTAATGTTGTCTTTATCTCACAAGTCGTGTGCGATACTAACATGTTTGTAACACACCACAGGGTCGTCCTGCTGGATATGGATGCTTGAGCTGACTGCAGATGTATGCAGTCAGCTATTGCCCAATGCACATTTCCCCTCAGGGACGATAACGTGTTAGTTAACTTAGAAAGCCATGCTGTCTCCAACTCCCCACGTCCCCTGTTTCTCCCCTCTTTCTCTGCTTGGATTGCTCATATTGATTTTTGATGATTGTGTTTTGTTGCTTTGTTGTGAAATATGGTTTTGAAAAGTCATTGCATAATCTCTGCTATTGTTAGTCACACTCCAAATAAGAAATATAAAACAATCCCCAACCCAGATCTGATGTTATATCATCGATTCCCTCTCTTCCCCCTGCTGATTCAGCACTGGCATCAGAGTTGGAGTCAGACTCAGTCTGATTCATCTCATAGCCCCACAATGGGAAAGGACAGTTAGAGCTCTCTTTAGGTTTGGTTTTACTCCCATTATTTTATTTCTTATTTTTTCAATCCCTGTTTTTTCCCCACCGAATTCCCTGAGTGTCCTACTGCTGGGTCAGTCTCTTTGATACTCCTCTAGAACATCAACAGGAAGGAGGAAGTGGTAGCATGTGTCTCCTCCAAGTCACATGACCACTAGCCCTCACTAGTCCACACATCATGGTCTGGTGGGGAAAGCACAGTGCTTGGCCGTCAGAGGAGAATGAAGCAGAGTACTTTCCCTTCACTTAACCAAGAGGCCTGGACGACCCAGAGGGGGACACTAGTGAACCCAGAATACGTTATCCAACCTAACCCCTATACCCATGTGAGGCTTAGCCAATTATGACCCACTAACTATGGACCTCCGGCTGTGGTTGGACACAATGGAGCTGGGATTCAAACACTGAACTGTATGACGCAGAGATGCAATGAATATAGGACGGAACCAGGGATCCAACCACCAATCCTCCAATTACTGATGACCATCTGATACCTCCAGCTATGCTACACCAGTGGAAAGAGAAATTCAAAAATGGTCATCACATGGTATCAGTTTGTTTCTTGATTAATTCCTATTTGTATACAAGATTGGCTTCACTCCAAATAGATGTATACCTTCATGTAAATGGTCATTGCAACTGACCTGAAACTGGGAGAAATCTGTCTGCACTGGTCAAAAATTAACATCCACTGCTACTACTATACTACTGCTCCTGAGTGGTTGAAGTGGGCCGGGGCTGTCCAGGCCAGGGCTGTCTGGTGCTCAGTTCAGGCACATAGGTTCCCATAAGTCATCAGCCGGAGCTCAGCCCCGGCACATCTATTTTAAAAACTTAATATATTTTTTTACTTTTTTCTTGGCTTGTATTTTTAAAATAATCCATAAATGTCATGTTCACAACTAAAATCAATCGCAATTCATTTTGGCAGCTGTTTTTCCAAACACATGCATAAAATTAATGTGCGCCATCACTTTCTTCTTTTCCTCCACACGGGGCGCTCCATCACTCTGAAGAAGTTGTGTCAACGCACTGAACTTGAAGAAGAACATGAACGTGCTCATCAGAGGTGCGTTTCAATCCAATCAACTACTAAATATGTTTACACTGAACGGTTCCTGGTTATTGGAAGTTTAACGGTTTTAATGAAAATTCCAAAACGTTTGCAAGAAACATCTTACACGGTTAATTTTCCACTGCGCAACATGTTTTATAACCGTTAAAGCTAACAGAAAAAGTTTGAAATAGTTTGCAAACATTTGCCTTTACTTGCCCATTTGAACGCACCCCAGTTCTGTCAGTTGTCGCTTGGTCTAATGTCAACCCGCTCATGGCCTGAGCTATGGAACCTCCAGATCGTTTTATGAGTGAGTATAGCTACCTTGGAGTTTGTGTGATATTCCAATTAAAATGTTTTCTCTAACACTGATATTTTAGGTTCTTGCATTTGCTAAATCATTAAACAAATATCACGAGGTAACGTTGGGTATCTAGCTAATGATTGTTGCGTTCGCCAGCATGTTTTGCTATCATTAGCTTGCTAGTTACCAGGCCAATTGCCTAACCTGTGATTAAGGTAACGTGAGTTTAGTAGTAATGTTCGTGTTGGCCAATTAGTTTGATTTTAGTTTAATAACATAGCTATTCTTATCTACCTAGCTAATGTGTCCATGTTGGTTAAACTAAAAGGCTAACATTTATTGAGACGTCGTCACTGACACTGACTGTTTTGAAACTATCATGCTAGGCAAGTTATCCAGCTAACCACCTAACAAACATGACTGAACAACCTGGCATAGTTTTTATTGTTTTGATCCTATGCTAGAAACTAATGCAGAACTAAATTATTTCCTTTAATTTTTAAGTTACATAGTTGTTTTAGGACCCATAGTAAAACAACCCCCCTACTTAACAAATCCCAAGGTTTTTCCCAGCCTTCACGCAATGAGCATTGAGATAGGTTCTAGTTCGCAGTAGCCCTGCTTTAGATAATCGGTTGATAATGGATGGATGGGTGATGGCTCTATGTGTAATGATTCACTGAAATCATCATGGGCAAATGAAAGTCAAGAAGATCTTGAAGAGATTTTTTTACTTCATTCATTAGTCAAGAGTGAATCAAACTCAATGATTTTAAGGATCTTTATAAGACTACAAGCCACTATCATTGCATGAGATCTCGAAGTAGCAGACCGTTCCATTACCAGCACATAGCAGCTGTTTTCCAAACAGATGGGGGGAATTAGCCAGGCCTGGGCTTAAGGCCAAAAGGACTCGGTTTGTATAATATTCTGATGGCTCTCCAAGAACGGCCTGTTCTGACATCCAGAGGATGATTAGGATGATTCAACTATAAAGTTTCAAGGAGGTCCCTTCAGACTTCAGTTTTCATACTTTACCAGAAGAAATAGTTACAGAAAAACAAGCCTCTGATCTGCTGTGAAGCACTACGGCAGAGCTTCCAATGGTGGCTTTGCAAGTAAAGACAACTCTGATCTTGGATGTAGGATTCTGCAGTAGACATGCTTATTGGTAGAGTCTCTTCACTGGGTAAATACCCAGGATCTGCTCATTCACCCAATGTTTAAAAGCAGTGTTTTGGACCGCCTTGCCTAATTCTTTTGAAAGTGAGTTCACCTTTTAAATTATTTAAGGCTAAACCCTTTTACAGAGCTGTTGATTCAACATAATTACCACATAACTCGATGTTGGTTTATTTGACTATTCAAATTCTCTGACTCACTTTTGTCCCCCCTTGGCTTTAATTATGGTACTTTGAAGGTTTTTGCTACAGCTTTGATTTGAACGTTGCCATACAGCTTGACACCTTATTTATCATCTAGTTCTCATTGGTATCATTCATTTCTTTGTTCTCACTCTACATTCTCTATATTCATTGCATCCATCCATCCATCATTGCTCAATGTAGGATAGGGGCTGTATACACTGATCAGCCAAAACATTAAAACATGTGCCTGATAAAAGTGTAGGGCCACTATCATTCATCGTCAACTACTTATTCGATTTTTGGTCAGAGTCATGCTGAAGCCTATCCCAGTGGTCACTGGGCAAAAGGCGGGAAAGACCCTAACCAGGTCAGTGTTTCATTGCTGGCCTTGAGCAGTTAGGGGTTCAGTATTTTGCTCAAAGATACCTAGAGCAAGCTGCTGGTCAATAGAACAATAAGTCCTATTGTAAGGATTGTATCTGCTTTGCAGTGATGTTAAGACAGGTGGTAGGTTTCAAAGTAACATCCACACCAGAGCACCACACTGCCTCTGCTGGCTTGCCTTCTTTCCATAACATATCCCGGTGCCACCTCTGTCCCAGGTAAATGGCCCACATGCATCTAGCCATCTACTCGATGTAAAGGAAAACATGATTCGTTAGACCAGGTCACCTTCTTCCACTGCTCCATGGTCCAGTTCTGATGCTCATATGCACTTGTTGTATGTCGCTCTGGATAAGAGTGTCTGCTAAATGCCTGTAATGTAATGTAATGTAATTTTCCCATTGTAGGCGTTTTTGGCGATGTACAAGGGTCATCATGGGCACTCAGACCTGTCTGTGACTACGAAGCCTCATACACAGCCAGCTGTGATGCACCGTAAGTTCTGACACCTGTTTATCATAGCCAGCATTATCTCTTTCAGTAATTTGAGCTACAGTATCTCATCTGTGGGATCAGACCAGAGGGGCTAGCTATCACTCCCCACGCACATCAGTGAGCCTGGGGTGTCAATGACCCTGTCATCAGTTCACTGGTTGACCCACTCATCTAGCCATCACAATTTGGTCCCTGTCAAAGCCAATCAGATCCTTGTGGTTACTCATTTTTCCTGCTTCCAACATATCAACTTCAAGAACTGACTGTTCACTCACTGTCTAATATATTCCACTCCTTGACAGGTGCAAGTATCATAAAATAATCTATGTTATTCACTTACTTGTGTTCGCTTACACTTACAATGTTTTGGCTGATCGGTGAAACATCACTTACACTTGCATTCACGTTTATGGGTCTTTTGGAGTCTCCAATCACGTAAAATGCAGGTCTTTAGACTGTGGGAGAAAACACAAAACAAAGGGGACATATCTTTTGTAAATTATATGATTATAGAAGTAATTGGGCATAATCGTCATTTATCAAGTCAAAGTTAAATGTCTGACATGAATTCATCATTCAGCCAACAGATGGACAATATTTCTAACCCAGGTGAACTAACCCAGATGAATGATGAGCTGGTAAGTTGCACTTCTAATATACATAACCTTAAATAAAAGAGGCATCTACTCCTAAATTTCAAGTGTGGCTGTTTAAATAAAGCGTAGATCAGAATAGAAATAAAGTCCTTAGTATTGGTAGTGAGTGGTCAATGAAGCCTGATAGACAGATTCCATTTCCACAAGAGTGTCACGTTATTGCCTTGTGTCTCCTATCAGTCTGCCAGAGACCATCTGTCATGAGCTCCATCAAAAGGCATCAAGTTCATCTCCAGCCCACATACTAAACACATTATCTATTTTGAGGCCTGGTTTAACCATTTAGTTTATGTTCTAAAAAAGAGAAAGGACATAGAACTTTGTGGAATCCTGCAACCAGAGAAACATTAATTTCAGTCAAATCTAAATAGTTAAACTTTTACAAAGTCAGATGGTCAGCTGTTGGGACGAATTTGATATTTTTATAACGTGACCCTAAAGTACTTTCTCTAGTCTCCTCCAGATTCGATCACATGCTACTTTGTGTACAATATAATGTGATCAGACTTTTAGGAAACAAACAGGACATCTGTGATAGCTCCACTCTCTCAACTCTCACACACACAAATAATTTATCAGAAGTTTCGTCTTTGTTTACAGGTTGGATAACGGAAAGTCTGCCTGCAGCCTATCATTACAATAACATTTTCATTATTTCATCGAGTTATTTTCCTTTTGAGTCATTGTAAAATCTTGGCAGCAGTGACCTTGTGAAACGTACGTCATTGAGGGTGGAAGTTGAGACGAGAATGATGCTTAGAATAGGTTTCACAGATTTTTATACAAGACTTTTAAATAAGAGAGAGCAAGAGGTCCATTTGTACATATCATTATTTTTCCTCGTGTTTTGAGGGCGGATACAGGTTTAGAGAGAGCTTTTAGGATTAAGGCTGACAGTCCATGGTGGGTTCGAACCTACTGCATGTAGCTCATCAGTTCCCGAAGCATGTACTCTACCACTGAACTCTGGCATGACTCCACGGCCCAACTTTAGATAAGAAGTCAATGATGGATGGATGGATGGATGGACTTTTTAATAAGAATAAACAGTTTAGATTGTTAATTTCAATGCATAATAGTTAAAAGAGGGGGCTACTTGCAGGGAGAGTGCCAGCTGTGGACAAGGCACTTGATTTGGCGTCTATTCCTGGAAAACTGGAACGTCTGGCCAGCCTAACATAATATTTCTTCAAAAATTACACCACAGTTTGTTCCTTTCCTTGAGCTGTCCCCACTAAATGTCAACATTGTTTCATCCAGGGAAGTTCAGTAGTCCTCTGGCATACAGTCAAAGGTACCTAGCAATCTGCATGATGATGATCTTTCTGACCAAGCTTGCCCATTCATTAGCTGGCTGCAAATCAGCAGTGTTTTCATTCTATGATCTAGTTTTCATTACAATACAGGACATCCTCTATCATCTCAATCATGCAAAGAAATACACTAGTTTGTTTGAAGAATACAAAAAGACAAGTATTCTTCCCTGTTACTACTCTGTGATAGATGCTCAGTGTTATATGCTGTATATGCTAAGCATACCAGTATATCAGTCGAGGCCCTTGGTTACCAACAACCACCAATAGTACTTTTGACCAGCATTGGGGGCAGCATAGCTCAGAAGGTAGGGCGATCATCTAGTGATTGGAGGATTGATGGTTCAAACCCCAGTCACAGCAGAAAGCGTGTTGAAGTGTCTTCGAGCAAGACACTGAACCCCCAATGGGTCCCTGGGTACTGCAGCTTCTCACTGCTCCTGTACAACAGGAAGGGTTCAATACAGAGAACACATTTCATTGAATCTATGTACAATGACAAATAAAGCTCATTTTTCATCAGGATGCCAGTGGAAACTATGCTATTGTTGGACAAAAGTAGAGAGGGGGAAGACATGTTGTCCGAAGGCAGCAGGTGAAGAGGAAGGATAGGAATGTGGAGGTGAGCGTTAGAACTTTGAATATTGGCACTATGACTGGTAAAAGGAGAGAACTGGCTAATATAATGGGAAGAAGGAAGGTAGATAAACTGTGTGCGAAGGAGACCAGGTGGAGGGGAGTAAGGTCAGGAGGACCAGAGTCTGGCTCAAACTCTTCCACCCTGGTGCAGACAGGAATTAGGGGTAGTGATAATTCTGAGTATGTCAACAGTGTGTTGGACAGAGTGATAAGTATGAGGAATTATTACTATTATACAGACAGATGAACAGTCTTCATCTTGATTCTGTCATATGTCTCCAGCTCCAGCTTGGATCACAAAATGCATAAATGTGAATCGGGTATAGAGACAGCTGATTGTAGTGGGAGGAGGCCCACAGTAAATCATCTGGAAGACGAGAACAATGAAAACTGTTGTCATCTTTCTGGAAACTTAAGAATCAAGACAGGACATTCAGGATTTATATATAAGGCTTATTTATTTATTTATCCTGCATTTCATCACAAGGGTACTGGTTGCCTCATGTTTTGCTTAACTTTGACCTAGATTGTTTTGATGGTTGTGTGAGATAATTGTAATGCTGTTGGACTGGGAAAGAAAGATTATACAAGAGAATAAGCAAATAGTGTGTGTCTAATGGTAGGGTTAGAGGTCTCTCGTTTTGCTTGTAAATAGGCCTGTGAAGCATCTTCCAGTCTCCTTAGCCATCTGGTGGAAACCGGTGTACCATAGTGGTCAGGGAGGGAGTTTCAGTGAACATTTCCCCACCTGGCAACAAAAACTCTCGTAGCTGGCAGGGACCTCTGATCCACATTTGTAGTATGACTTACTCTGTATAACTTACATTGGAATACAGGAAGTGACTTCTATCAATGCAGAAAACATGCACCGAAGAAGGTGAATACTTGATTGTAAGACATAAATTGTGACAAACCTACATACATTTGGTGTATTTTGTATGTAGTATGTCAAGCATACATGTTGTAGACATCCTGCCCTGCAAAAACTCATTACAAGGATGCTTCACGACCAAAACAACCCCCTACAATCCCCTCCCCCCTCCAAAACTGATAAACTTTTTAGAGATCGGATAAGTCTACTTAATACAAAGAAAGACCAATCAGGATACTCTCTTTCCCTTTCTCACTATGGCTGTCTCCCTTGAAAATTGGTTTCTGGCGATATTGAATATAATTTGAAGATGTCCGGGAGCCCTTGTGAATATACAGGAGACTCCCTGAGCTTCAGGGAGAGGTGGGATGTTTATTGTTGCTTCTTCAAATTTCTGACCTCCTACCATAAAGCATTTTAGCGTCTACAGCTCGAAAAGATTCCATGTAAATGACGAAAACAGCTTAAGTTACATACAGGCCAAATGATACTGCTAAAATATGTTCAGAGTTAAGAGGTTGATACAGATGAATGATGGAATCCATAGTGATGGGTGCCCATGTTGGCTCAGTAGTAGAGAGTGTTTTGGGAACTGATGAGCCAGATGTTGCAGGTTCAAGCTCATTCGGAGGATGCTAGGAAGGGCATCCAGCAATCTCCCAAGCTCCATCTAAGTCCATGTCCACTCCCACGTGGGTACTAATTGTGACACGTAAAACAGAAATCCATAGTAATGCTGTTCGAGAGCAGACCAGCTACACTAGCAAACTAAGCTAACCCAGATGTTTTGCAATGAAGCCCATGGTTACACACCATTTCTCAACAAGCAGAAGATTTATCATACTGTGTAGGAATCTTGATTCAACAATACATTTTATTAGCTTAAAATTATCCTGGGATGATTGTTTTCCTTTCATGGTTTATTCTACACAGCGTACTACCATATAAAAGCCTCTCAGCGAAGTCAGGATTTGTTGAATTCTACTTGAATTTACTAGTTGGAACACATGCCATGCAGTGAAAGGAACTACACTGTTCCTGAGAGGACGATGATTATTCCAATGTTCCATGTTGTCGGGAATGCAACGTAAACCTTCCTGTATAAATCAGATTGCGAATCTAGGCTTGTAATTCCTTGTATTTTGTGGAAACTGCAGCGTCAAATAGTATCTGTGACATAAATCTTCTCGTCCAACTGGACCTTCTGTGCTGAGATAACTGTGGCAGCTGCAAGATCATTCATAATTCCTGTCTCCAGCAAATACAGTACGCAACATTCTGGAGTCCGATGTGCTACTTCTGCAACATGAGGTCAAGTACATCTCATGTCCATATTGTAGATCACGTTGCTGTGACAACAAATCCAGACGCAACACCTTCCCAAGTACTCAAGTGCATTTTCCTGCAGCTCAACACAGTTTCAATATTTGGACATCGTTGCCTTGGAAAAGAGAAGCTAATGGTAGTCCAGCCAGACACAAATAGGTCTTGGTCTGCAGTGCAGTAGGTGTGTTAGGATCTGGCGTGTGAGGGCCTCTTTATAGCAGTGTAATGACACCATGGGGAGGCCCATGACAGATTGTTTTGACTGGAGGTTTTGTAGTTCTTTTTTAGAGGAGATGATTGGGGGAGTCTGTAAAAGGACCACTTGATGACTCCAGCAGGTAAAGCTGTATATCTTTGTTTTTAAATATACCTGCCCAGACAATCCCCAATGCCACATTTAGGATTCAATGTCAGAGAATATAAGTCTAATATAGAGTGAAATGTAATGGGCCATACAGCAGGACAAGCTGACTAGTTTTGAGGAGGGTGTCTGGAAAAGGGTACTATTAAAACTGTTCACTGAGCAGTGGAATCAATAACCTTTATGGGTTTGGTGTCATGATGTCAGTGCCAGACAGCACCCTCGGTAACCACATCATTCATTTAAGGAGTCTCATGATGCTTAACATGTGTTTATTTGTGTCATGTGGCTTTTCATTCATTAATGATATGAATTTTATTTCTTTTGTGTCATATCCTTCAAGACTGGTCAGCCTGGGAGGCTATGAGAGAAGCCGGCCCAGGACTGAGCATATCCAACCATCTTTGCTGTTAAACACTTGGTATTTAGAGATTTGACCCTACGCTACCCCTGTTGGCATTTCTAATATTTGTTAAACCATGTTGGCTTGCAAAGAGCTCCACGGGATTGTGAACTTCTCCAGGGGGTGTTAATAGTTTCCTGCACTGTAAAATAAAAGTTCTGGAACAGTGTAGTTTAATCCCAGCTTTATTGTGGACTGTGGATGAAAGTTGTAGTTGCAGACAGTGACTCTGAAGCATAAGCCCTTTGGCCCCTGTTCCCCTATTAGAGAGAGAAAAAAGCAACATACCAGCCTAGTTTACCATGTCCTCTACTACACTACTGCAAAGATGACCTATGACAATTCCAGCTCTGAAGCAAACATGAAGACACTACTCCAGCCTTCACAATGCAAAGAGAAACCAGCGTGGAGGGAGTGAGAGTTACCACCCCCACCCCCACCAACGCACACAACCAGCAACATTTCATTCAAGCCTACACATCATTCAGCGTACACAACAAAGCAACCATTAGCATCACACTTCAGAACCATGGACAGTGGTCATGACGTTTCAGGAGCCCACCACCACAAACAAGAAATGTTGTTACTAAGTTGTAGTACTAGATTAGCATGGCTGCCTATTAGACATATATGTTATGGTAAATGTGTATAGTGACAGCCTCGCTCATAGGTCACTTCTTATGGTCCGCTTTCACTTCCTTTCCTTGCGCTGCCTCCGGGGGATCTAAGGCAGGAGGATTCTGGTAATGCCACCAGCCTCCTCAGGATGCCAAATCTCCAGTGGATTAAGAGTTTGTGATTTTGGAACTCAGGCTTCTGGAGGTGTAATCTCGACGTCAACTGACATCAATTGATATTGGTTCGTTCTTAGTATATACGTCCACTGAGGGCTTGAAATGTTAAACAAAAACCGCAAAAACCGCCAAAATGCTGCCGCTAACTCGGCGCACCAAGATGCTGCATTTGCACATGTGAAAAGGTATAGCAGTTAGGAGTGTAATGAAAGGGAAGGTGTTCGTCAGTCAATTGTGCTGTCTTATTATTGACTCCTTATTGGGCAGGACGGTGGTGCAGTGGTTAGCACTGCTGCCTCACAGCAAGGAGGTCTTGGGTTTGAGTTCCCTGCCTGGTCCTTCCTGTGTGAAGTTTGCATGTTTTAACCAAATCTCTGTGGGTTTCCTCTGTTGCTTTGTATTTGAGCTTTTAGAGGACAAACTAAAGGCATGTCCTGATGAGTTGAGTAGAAAAAGGGATTTAGAGCTCTGACAGAAAGGGGTCAGATGAGGAGAAATGGTGATGACGGGCTGAGCAGACATGGCAGCTACCATCTAGAATATGTCTGTCATATACCAAATCTGGGTAGAAGAGTGGCAGGATTGGGGACTTCATAAAAGCTGAAAGCAAGCTTCCCAAAAATTGGCATGCAGTATGACCGGTTATTCCCGAGACGCTATATAAACATGCAGCTCATAAAACAGACAGCCGGTTGCTCAATTAGTTTCCGAAAGACATTGTTAGAGTCCGTTATTCCCACTGCGTACTCCAACGGCTGTGGATAGCAAGCGCGTATGAGACGCACTGCTTAGATTGTCTGTCAGGCCTCACAGTAGCACCATGGTAGCCCTGAGGTTTTTTTCCTAAAACGTTTCCCCATCCACCATGACTTCATTTCTATTTGACTACAAGCGAGTCATCATTGGAACAACCAACAGCGACTATTAAGCCCAGTATTCATCCTTCTATTCGGCTTGCTGTGGGTGACTGTGTCCAGTAAAAAGGGAGTCTTGACCCAGACATAGCATACAGCTGATGTGATCGGGATACACACAGACAGACACACAGTACAAATACACAAACGCACTCACAAATACTTCACAAGACATGTTGTCACCTGGAAAATATGACGGTGGCTTTTGCAATGGTAAAAAAAGCACAAACACGGAGAACAGAGCAAGCAGTGATCACTGATTCATAGCAGAAAATCGGGGGAATCTAAGTAGGAGTCCACACTTGAAGATACGAATCTCATACGACCGCTTTAAAGTAATTTGGGTTCCAAAACCCTGTAAGTTGTGATGACACATCTGCAAGCCACTAAAGGGCGTGTAAGCTGTTTTAACGGCTGCAGATGACACGCTTCCTTTTTACCGCCACCCGGAGAAACCCAGTGGGGCTAAAGTCATACTGACAAAAGAGTCGTTTCGTGTTTATCATAAGTTAAGTTGCAGCAATGGTATTAAACGAATCAGGAAATGCAAATGAAGGTTGGAGGTATGGGCCATTGATTCATATTCAGAGACAGATGTCATGACTCATTTTCAATACGTGTTTTCAAATTTCAGTCATTTTCAGACCTAGTTCGGCACATCTTTCTGAGGAACTAAAAAATAACTTCATTTTATCGAGGTCTGCTTGGCTGAATGGCTAAGCACTTGCCAAGTCAAGCCAATTTAATTTCTGTAGCTCATTATCACAAATAAAAAAAATGTGCCTCAGTGGGCTTTACATTAACACAACATCCTGCCCTTAGACCCTCACATCAGATAAGGAACAAGTCCTTTAAAAATCTTTAACAGGGAGGCAAAATTGGAAGAAACCTCAAAGGGAGCAACACAGGAGGGATTTTTTTTCCAAGACGTGCAATGAATGTTATGTGTACAGAATAAAAGTTTACAGAATACAACACTGAGAGAAGATAACAGAATTATAAGGGAATTAACACATAAAAAGAATGTGTCATAGTGGCATTGAATAAGACTACGAACCCCAAACTACTCAGGCCCTGAGCTTGAAGGTGTGTGTCCCTCCCCTTCACTCAATGAGCCCTGGACAAGCAGCTGACAATAGATGGATGGATGGGTGATGAACTTTAAAAGGGTCGCAGTAGCTTAGTGGCAGAATGCGCACATTAGGGAATGACGAACGAGGCATCCCAGGCATGACCCATTGCGGTGTCACATAGAAAGCAAAAGAGACAGAAGGCATTGTTAGGAAAGGAAAAAAAGACATGAGAACAGTTTGCATTAGTAAATTATCTAAATTCTCTCTGCTCTAAGTTCATTGAAACAGAAACCCACCTACCATACAGTAAAGTGAAAAACCGAGTAAATGTGGTGGTGAGAATTTCTATTTTTATTTCATCTATGCTAAACAAAGAGTCTTGCTTTCTTGAAGCAACGTCAGCAAAAACTAATCGGGAGGAAAGATAATAAAAAAGTTACACAAACCGGGCTTATTTTCCTCATGTGGAGGCCAATAGCATGCATGTGTGTTTGTTAGAGAAAGAGATAAAAAAAGAAAGGAAACATTTGTTCCAATTCTAACATCATGGCACACTTCCACCTTCGTAAAAGAGTCATTTCTCGCTTTTCCTGTATAGATTGTGTAAACCTTTGCGCAGCCTTCTGAAAAAGGAAAAATGAAACCTTACAAGATCATTGTGTTCCGTTTATATTTGGATGTCGGACCTGTAGTGACGGCACATTTTGAGTTGAGAAGCTAGCGTTACATGTTATCCACATCATACCATGACCTGGTCCTCTGACAGGGTAAAATAGAAGCTTTTGACCACATCTCAACACACACAAAGTTAGTTTGTCTGAGTCATTTGTTTGGCCAGCCAACCACCTAGAAGAGCCAGCTGACACATCTGAAAGTGTTTATCCAGTGATCAATCAGTGGTGATAGACTATGTCGGTCATCTCTGTTGATGGTGTTTCTACGAATTCCTACTTCGAGTGAAACCAAATGACAGTGAGTATACCAAGTGACAGAATATGAGACAAGCTAACAGAGAATAGTGGGCCAGCTGTGGGGAAAAATACCTTTCACAAAGTGTTCTTGTCAGTTATGATTAGCATGTTAATTCGAAAAACGTTTAATGTCTCACAAGGGCCAATTATTTTTTGACACGTTCACTCAGTCCCTCCGGGAGCCGTTCCTCCATTTAGTTTTGGTTGGCTTTGCTAGGGATCTTACCTGTCAACTGATACAGGAACTGTGAAATAACAACAAAGACAAACTACAATTTAACTCTTATTCAATTACATTACATTTTTCCAGTCAATTAAACCAGTAGTTGACCATTAATTGCTTTGTTTTTTTGATTGTTTTATTTATTTTAATTGGATTGTACACCTTTATTTGACAGTTGAGAGAGAGAGAGAGAGAGAGAGAGAGAGGAAAGCCAGGGGAGAAAGAGAGGATGACATGCAGCAAAGGGCCCAGGTCAGTTTCAAACCCAGGCCACTGAGGTTGGGGTCAGCCTTATGGGATTCATGCTATACCAGGTGAGCCACCGGGGCATCCCAGGTTTTTATGTTTTAATGCATTGTCTGTCTGTGGGGTCAGAGAAAAGAACAACTCAGGGTCAGATGTATATATTGTGCAGGACTCGGAGGCAGAAGGCCCAGTCAGGGGGCAGCTGATGGGGGAAAATTTTGTTTCCATCCAATCGTAGGATCTTTATCCTGGAGTAAGACAGAGGTCCAATATCTCTGCAGAAACTAGTGGTATTGAACTCTGGAGGGGGGGATAAAAAACAGAAAATCACCACAATTGTTTAACAGAAAGAAGATACATATATTCAACATAAACAAGTAATTCATCAAAATGAAATGCCTTCTACTCTGATCTGTGCATATTGTCAAAACTGAAGACTTGAAACCAATTCTGACCTTTTTCCAATTAACCAAGCATATATTGTTATAATATCCTCATTGAGCATCTCAAATATAATTTCCATAGCTCCTGTATCACAAAGTATTTTTGTAATATTGCTTTATGGACCACTAAGACAATACCCCTCTTGTTCTGAACAGACGCAGGGTTTAGTTTTAAGTGTTTTGCAAGTGGTGTGGAAATGATAGATGAAGAGAAAACCACAATGACTGATGCTGCCTCCAGTCTCATTTTGGTTCAAGGCTTCGGTGGTGCACTACAGTGGCTTGCAGGCTTTTCACTAGACAATTACGTAGAAGAATATCTTTCTCTGCCTGTCTGGTTGTTGAATCTTGGTAAACACATGCTAACGGCAACCTTGTCGGCTGATGCCAGATTGAGGAACAAGAACATCATCTATCACTTTGTCAGTACATTCCTTCCATGAGCCAAAACGGTGTACCAAGACAATGCTACTGACTCTGGGTTGACCATGTTTGTCAGTGGGTTTTTGATGCTCTTGCTAAATATTTGTCTAAAGCTGTAAAGTGGTTCCGGGTGGCAGGTCTGGTGGGCTCTGATATGATATCTATCAGTCTAAAGCGAGGCTGATGTAGAGCAGACACTGAGTAATGACAGAAAGGGATATGAAGAGAGGAACACATTGGGATTTTGGCTCAAGTCCTTCACTTGCCTTTGGAATCCTTCACAGATGTTTTCAGACCAATCTACTCTGTTTTCATCAACCTTACTTTAACCTCCATCCACTCATCTAGCTCCTCTCCCCTCAACCCATCTTATCTTCTATCCATTTCCCTCTCTCTCTCCTACCCTTCCCTCCATTCTCTTCTAATTTGCCCTTCCCTTCTCTATGTGCAGTGACTGGGAGCTTTGTACAGAACTGGGTTTGTGTAGCTTCCTTAATAGATCCCATCACATTTTCCACATTTCCCTTTTCTCCACTCGCGCAGCAGGTTCGAGATGTCAAACCGGCTCAGAAGCCAACACAAAAATATGGCTAATATTTACTATTACCGTAATGAGGGTTACACACTGCCCCAAGTTAATGTTTACGTCTGTGTGTGTGTGTGTGTGTGTGTGTGTATGTGTGTGATAATCTTGTTCAGGTACATTTGTGAGGACCCGATTTGAGTTTTTCACTGCAAGACTTAAGGACATTTTTTTGCAAAGCAATAACAATTTGGCAATGGGACTCCATAGCTCAGGAGGTTTGGTGGTTCTATAGTAATCGGAGGATCGGTGGTTTGATCCCCAGCCCCTGCATAAAGCATGTTGAAGTATCCTTGAGCTAGACATTGAATGCCTAAACTGCTCCCAAGGCACTGCAGCTGCTCACTGCTCCTACACAATGATACGGATCAAATGCGGAGAACAAATGTTGCTGCATGTATGCACAATAACAAATTAAGTTTCTTCTTCTGTTTCTCATTTCTTTAAGGGTTAAGATTTGGTTTTAGCGCTAAAATTCCCATCAGGAAGAGGTTAAGTTTAGGGTAAGTGTTATGCTTAGTTCTGATGGTTAAGGTTCAAGTTAAGGGCTAGAGAATGAATGCAATCAATGAAAGGTTTGATGCTTTTGACGCGCACGCACACACGCACATGCGTGTGTGCGTGTGTGCGTGTGTGTGCGCGTGTGTGTGTGTGTGTGCTGTACACTTAATGGGGCTTTTAGGAATTTCGTATGTATGTGCGTTTTGTACATTTAATAGGGCTTTGGGGGATTTTCACTCTACATTCATGATGTGAAAAGCAGAAAAAGTGTGTAATTTCCCTCCATTTTCAAGTATTTGCATGTGTGTGTCTTGGTGATATAGTGCAAGTGTGTGTATGCAACTGTATGTATAGTGTGTGTTACCCTTTATTTCATTGGCCTCCAGGTATAGATACCGAAGTGTGGTTGGAACTTGAGGAATTCCAGTAAACTTATTATAGGAGAGGTCCAGCTCCACCAGGCTGGAGACATTGAAGACCAGCGGGTGGAGGGTGGGGTTTTGCAGACCACAGTGACTCAGACGAAGATATTTGAGCCCATGGAATCCCAAAAAACTGTTCTCATCAAGTCCATACAGAGAATTGTTGGACAGATAGAGCTGCTCAACAGAAGGTGGTAGATTTCTTGGAACAGAGGAGAACAGGTTTCCACTGAGGTCCAACAGGGTCAAACTGACCAGATCTGGAAGAGAAAGAAAGGACAAAGGAGATGCACAGAAACGTTTAGGATCACCAAATGTAAACATTTCAAATGCAGGACCGACAGAAAAAAATCACTTTACTCATATAATGCCCATTTTTTATGGGTTACCAATGCTAAAAGGCATAGAACATAGAAATAATATGTACCTGGCTTGATGAGTCATATTCTTATCTGACCTGCACATACAATTATGTCCACTAGATGGTGCATGAAAATATGTGTTATGCCGGGCAAGCACACAGCACGGGCTGTGTGTTTAGCCTTCTCCCTTATGCACTTTTCACGCATGACTATCAACCCATCCATAATTCAAAAATTATTGTTAAGTTTGCAGAAAATTCAACAGTTATCGGGTTCATATCGGAGATTAGATTTTCTTTTGATTGCTAAAGATGTGACCAACAGAGAGTGAGAGCGGTTTTTATTGGTACATCCATTTAGATTCCACATGGAATGTAAACATAAAAAATAATGCAAGGACACTCAGCTAAAAAAATTAACAAGATGGACTTAATACTGCACAATCAGTGGTAGTGAGCACTGTTCACAGAGGAGAGTAGCCACTCTTTCAAAGATGAGGATATTCACATCCTTGATAGGGAGGAACGCTAGTTTGAAAGAGGGATCGACCCTCCTTGAACAAAGGTGGTGGCCTGAGAGCACGTCTCTCATCAAATTACAGTGCTGTGATTGCAAATATTCCCCAGTCCTCTGTGAATAGTACTCATCACCACGGAATGTGCAGTCAATGACCAATTTGCATATGAAACCATCCTTTTGTGGTGTGGTATCGATGTAATGTGGTATCGATGTAGTGGTTATGAGGTGGGGATGCTGCAGTCAGCTCAGACTGAAGATGTCCCCTGTTGGAGTGGCGAGACCTTTCTGAACAAACTTCTGATCCAGTTGAACCGATTCACCTTTTTGTGATAGCCATCTAGCTAGCTGATAAATACATAAATAGACTTAGATTCAAATCAGACTGTACTTATTTATTGGATGAGCTCAATACTCATTCTTCTCATTTGGCATTTTTATCTTAGTTTTATCATAGTACTTGGTTCATAATCCCAGCACAGTCATTAAATAAAACAAGTAGCTATGGATGAGATGCTATAAATATTCTGTTAAATAATGGGGTTAGTAGGGACTGCGGCAGCTCAGAGGTAGAGCAAGTGCTTCAGGAACTTAGGAGGCAGAGCATATGGGTTCAAACCCACAGATGGACATCAGGAAGGGCATCCGTCCATAAACCCCCATGTCTATCCTGCAATGGAATGAATTGTTCAGGGTGTTTGCCCCCATTTTGCCTGGCATAGGCACCGGTATGGCCCTGTGACCCAACTTTGGATAAGCAGTTGACAAAGGATGGACGGATGGAACTTGATTGGTTAAAATCATTGTAGCGTTTTACGACATTATCATCTCTTAACTTCACATTTCGGAGGTAATTTATGTGTCGGGTAACTGTGAGATTGAATCAATTGGGTCACTTGTGGACCACCACCATTTCAGAGAACACTTGCCAGCACTGCTGGAACCTGCCAATGTGGTCACAAGGGAACATTTTACTGATTGCAGCTTGAAAACACAAAGAGGAAATCACATGTTTACCAGCCAGGGCCCTTGGTGCAATAGTTTTCAGTCTGTTGCCCTGAAGCAGCAGTAAGGTGAGGTTGTGCAGGTTGTTGAAGATTTCAGGGTCGATGGTATTGATGTGGTTGTTTGCCAATCTGAGCTGCTTGAGCCCAGCGGGGAGACTGGCAGGTACTCTGCTCAGGTGGTTGTTGTTGGCAAACAGGTAATGCAGCTGTGTCAGGTTCTGCAGAGCAGTCTGATCCAGCCTGTCACTCTCCAGGCGGTTGTGGTCAAGGATGAGCCAGAGCAGGCCCGTGGCGTTGGCCAGAGCAGAGGAGGGCAGGGACGAGATGTTGTTGCCCTGGAAACAGAAATATGCCCCAAATGTTAGCCTTTGTGGACATTTGTGCATTTCTCTTTCAAATCAGAATCAGGATCCTGTTAGCTCATTCTGTATAATGGGATGGACTGGCAGAAAGACGTTGATCCTACCTGTAGAAAAAGGTACTGAGTTGCACTAGGTATGTCATCAGGGATGTTGGCCAGGACTCTGTGGTCACAGTAGAGTGCAGTAGGCCACTGGATGGGGCAGTCACAATGTTGAGGGCAGATCTGGGGGTTGTTGGCTCGATACCAGGCTGGGTCTACCCGCCCCTCCAGGCTTAGTACACTGGGCTCACCAAGGAAACGGTTGATCCACAGAGGAACACCTCCATAGTCCAGGTCTTCTCCAGTGGTGGAGCAGACGGGTTCATAGAAACAGAGGAGCACCAACACAGCACAGTGCAGGAGAAGCATGGAGAGAGCTTGGTGGGAAATTGTGGGGATAAAACACATAAAGACATGTGCAGAAGTCAATACATTTGCCAAAATCAAACTTTAAAAGAACTGAGATGAAGCTATGCATTTCACGACAACACTTTGCAACCATGACATAATAATGGTCTCAGTACAAGTTCATAAAAAGAAACTAAGAGAAGCTAGTCAAGTGGACAGCAGAATCGTAGGTGTCGTGGGTTTGATCCCACAGTGAAGCATCAGGAAAGGCATCCAGACTTAATCCTATATGCTCCATCTGTACACGTCTACCCCCACAACATGGCGACTAACCATCATGTCATATCTAGGGTCGTGGTAGCTCAGGGGTAGAGCATGTGCTTCGTGAACTAATGAGCCCGTGGCGGTGGATTCAAACCCATCACTGGGCGTCAGGAGTGGCATCTGGCCTTAATCCCACATCCCTGCCCTGCAATGGACCAGTAACCTCTTAAGGGTGTTGTCTGCCTGCCCCCTTTCTGGGATTAATCATGGCATGTAAAAAAGGACCTGGACCTGTGAGGAGCTGGTCTAGCTTCTCTATGCATCACAAACCAAGACCTGAGCAGTTAAGTTATCATTTTAGTTGCAGAACAGATTTGCACTTTCATCAGGAATTGTTCTTTTGTAAACGGACCAAAACTGAACATGGCTAGCATGCATTTCATTTTCCCCTTGTATGTATAGCTGCAGCCTGTTACAGAAATGTTACCCGCAAGCCTTTCTGCATCCATGCCTTCATGCATCTTGCAAACACACAGACACACAAAGGAAAAAACTTGAATTACCCACTTCGTAATAGTCATGGGAAACGACTGCATCATGTTACTTGATCTTTTTTTTTCTCTGCTGGCTCTGTGGCGCAGTAGCACATATGCATTCGGCAAAACATGAACAACACAAGACCATGCAGTACTACTCTAATGCAAGACTATCTTCCAATGCAAACCAACACCAGACACAGATGCACACATGATGAGCTCCCCATCAAGTTTTTCCAGACTTAGAAAATGTATGGCTGAAACAAAATCCATCCAAGAATATGGCGATGAGGGCTAAACTATACAGAGGTGAGAAGAGACACATACCTGCTATGTTGCTAGAGAAGGGGAATAGCAGAATTTTTGGTTCCCAACAAAATTTCCCGCATCCCCCAATCATGAAGTTTCTTTCAGTGCCTGCTTAGTGTGTATGTGTGCATGTGTGTGTGACCAGCCCACCAGCACTGTTTACCTACTGCCTGATGCATTCTTTGGCTTCAGACGCTGCCCACATCCCAGACATCCTCTATAATCTTCCGTCACTCTTTCCCTCTCCTTCCCCTTTACTGGGTCTGTGTGTGCTCCTGAGCCTGCTTTCTCATACACTGCCTGCAGAAGGCATTTAACCACAAAGTACCTGGGGAGCCGAGGAGACCCTTCTGCGAGTGTGCATTTGTGCGATTTCGTCGGTGTTTGCGTGTCTTCTCGGTTTGTGCATGCGTGTGCACGTTTGTGTGCACGTGCCTCTAAAGGAAGTCATTTCAGCTTAGCAAGACGGCCAGAAACAGGACTCCACATTCCTCTCCTGTTTACTGTGGAAGACTGAGGGATCGCATAGAGAAATGAAGGGAAGGGAAGAAAGCGAGACAGAGAGGACAGCATCGGTCATGCAAAGCATGGTGGGAGCACCCTCTAGTAATACCATATGGAATGACATGCACCATACTAACCGCCCCTGAGAAAGATCTACCGATGTTTGTTGCAGGGTGTGTTTCTCTTGGGCCTGTGTTGTGTATTACTGTGTGCAGTGTTATCTGAACAGATATTTGAGTGTGCTCCATTCCACAAAAAAAAGATGAACTAAAAAGGCTCTACAAAGCATAACTGAAAACCAAATCCAAACGGAAAACAGACGAGCTTTATGTACTGTGCTTGGACAGATGATGCTCTGCAGGATTACTTCCAGCAGAACAAATCAGACACTTATGGGCTTTAATTCTATGAAAACGCCAAGCTGTGACGCTGCTAATGAAAACCATCCTGGGTTTAGTTTGCATAGAGAAATGGAATGGAATCCTTTTACATGAACAGTCTATATCGTCAGATTTAGCCACAAGGCTAATTTTCTTCTGTTGTCCCAACTAGTTGGGGTTCAGTGTCTCATTCAAAGACACCTAGACATGCTTTCTGAAAGAACTGGGGACTGAATCAACAGTCTTCTGATCACTAGATGACCGCCCTACCTCCTGAGCTATAGCAACCCTATGTGTCATGTCATGTCACCGAGATGGACTGACAAGCTGTCTCGGGTGGTTCTCCCACTTTCACCCAATGCGTGCTGGAATAGGTACCAGCATGTCTGTGATCCCACTTCAGATAAGCACTTGTTTTATCAGGTCAGTAATTAGACTGTGGTAGATTGTATAGTCATTTGGGTAAAAGTGATGGTGGCCACATGCCCTCCTGGATGCGCTGCACTCCATTTGCCATCTCTCTGCCACTTAGAGCTCGGTGGTCCATCTCCATGAGAGGGAAACCAGGAGGGAAAAAGAAGTCCATCTCCATTTCATGCTGTCTGTGATCCCTAAACTCCAGAATAAAGTTTGTATTCACCAGGCACATAAATAATCAGCACAGTGCAACACAAACCGACATTAGCCTGAGAGAATATTCCCTCTGTGTTGAGCACTTCCATTATGTGCTTCAAAATACTGTATTATAGAGCAATTGAAGCTAAACAAGATAATTGATAAGCAGTGCAAATGATTAGTAGTGATCATTAGTAGCGGGCTGTTGTGGCTCAGTCGCAGAGCGCATGCCTACAAGTCGGGCATAGCAAGTTGTATCCCACCACAGGGCGTCAGGAAAAGGGCATCCAGCCATAATGCCCCATACTCGGTAAATGTAAGGCATACATCGCAAAGGATCGAGTGGTCACTAGACTAGAAAAGTGAAACAAAATCAATCCATGTACCATCATGGAACAGAACAAAGTCTGGATTTGTTTATGTGAGTAATCAATAATGCTTACTTCCACAGTTGAACTCTGAACTGGTCTTTCATCATTAGTACCAGCATATAGCTTGTTCCCATATGACTCATATCCCCTATTCCAATCCTTTTATGATCCACCAAATGCTCAAGCCTCATGTCGGCAGTAAACCGCTTTCTGGCCTATTGTAATCCTGCATAGTGTCTATTGTAATGCAATGGATCGTCATCCCCACCTCATGCTCTCTCAATCCAGTATTTCAGATGAGGGATCGTGTCACAGGGTCCTGAAGGGGAATTGGAAATTGTTTGAGAGTTCCAAATATCATACATCCAAAATGATCATTTATATCATCCAACGTATACAACCTGGACAATAATGGAAAGATCATTTTTACTCTCGTGTGTTCACAATGTTGCTTCACAGCAAGAAAGTCCTGGTTCAAATCATGTCTCAGGTCCTCTCTGTGTGGAGCTTGCATGTTCTCCCCGTGTCTGCAAGGGTTCCCTCCTGGTACTCAGGTTTCCTCCCACATTAAGAGAATTAAAAGGAAAGACGTGCAGAGCGCGGCACTGCTCAGTGGGTAGAGTGGTTTCCTGGCAAGCGGAAGGTTGCAGGTTCGAGCCGCGCACCTGCAGAGAAGAATGTCAAAGTGTCCTTGAGCAGGACACTGTTCCCCTAATTGCTCTGCCCTGTGATGGACTGGTGGCCCTTCAAGGGTGTATCCACATCCTTTGCCAAATTAGAACTGAGGTGGGCATGCAGGGACTGCATGCATGCAGGGCTGTGGTAGCTCAGGGGTAGAACTTCTACTTCAGGGACTAACGTGCCAGAGGCTGTGGGTTCATACCCACTGCGGGGTATCAGGAAGGGCATCTGGGCTTAATTCCTCATGCCTGTCCTGGGATGGACTGGCGACCTGTCCAGGGTGTTTCTCTGCCTTCTGCCCAATGAACACCAGGATGGGCATTAGCAGATCTGCGACCCAACTTTGGATAAAAAGTTAACCATGACATGCAGGAACCGCATTTCCAAAATAGATTAAAGCTATAATCTGGTGTGGCACATCAAATGGTGACGTTAACAGGAAGAGATGCAGGAAAGCAGGAAAGGCATCTGGCCGTAAACCCCTATAGTCCATCTAGCTCCATGTCCACCCCTATAACATGGGGACCAATTGTGACATGCAAGAAAAAACCTCTCAAGAC
>OMLC01042480.1:0-12126 GCA_900302585.1 Regalecus glesne | reverse complement strand
CAAGCGCTGGGGAAGCTTAACACAGTGATCAACAAAGGCTTACACACGGGCCACAGTTTACATGACCATGTTGAATTTCACCCCAGATAGTGTGCATAAGTGTCCTTGAGCAGGGCACTGAACCCTCTAACCACCCCCTCAGGGACTGTGGCTGCCCACTGCTCCTGTGCAAGAGGACGGGTTAAACCCAGAGGACCGATTTCATTGCCAGAGTAGAGGGAGGTCCGGTTTGAGGTTTCATGGGGGTGGACACGGACTTAGATGGGGGATTAAGCCCAGACGCCCTTCCTGATGCCCTGTGGTGGGTTCGAACCCGCTGCCTCTGGCCTCATCAGTTCCCAAAATGCAGAATCTGCCACAAAGCCAACCCCCCTTCATTGTTGGAATACAGTGATCAGATGACGTGGCTTTGCTTTCACATGCATCTGAGATGGTGTCGCGTTTGTAATGTTTTCTGAAGGCGTACTGGGAAAAGGTTGCTAAGCTATCGAGCAGTAATGTACAGCTGCAGCTATGTACATGCAGATGAATATTTGATAAGACAAGGTTATTCAGCAGTGGTTATCCAGATACGATTAACATTGCCCATGTTTACATGAACTGCTTGTATCCACTTGGGTTGAACATCAACACAATACTTCAGAAAATGAATTTCATCCTGGTGATATTTACATTACAGCGTGGCCAGATCTCTTTTTCAGCTGAGCTTTGAAAGTGATGTGTGTAGAGTAAGTGCAGCACATACGTATGTGTACGAGTTTAATGGTGTATGTGTATCTACGCGAGTGCAAGATAAAGTCATAATAAGGTGTTTCTCATTACACTGCATGCTTCTTAAAATCGTATGTTGATTATTGATGCGGCCGAGAGAATCGAGGGCTGCAGGAATGGAGAGCCACTTTATTTGGTCATTGTTTTCTTACAATAGAATCTATCCTCTGCCTTTAACTCATCCTACTTGCTTGCCCCTGTATAGGCACTGTGGGTAGCAGCAGAACCCAAGGAACAGTTAGGGATTGAGTGTCCAGCTCAAGGACACTTCAACACACTTTCTGAAGGAACTGGGAATCAAACTACCAACCATTCACTTACCAGATGACCCTCCTTACCTCCTGAGCTATGCTGCCTTGATCAATAAAGGGCACCATCATCCTTGTTTGATCATTTCATGCGGTGGCAATTTGTCCTAAGGTCACTCTAAGTTGATGTTGAAGCTTGGGACTGGGGACGTTGGGGTTCAGCACTGTTCACCCCCTACATGTGGCTTTGGAGGCCAAAGCATGAGCCACAGACACATCCACAGTGTGATGGGGGGTAATGCCAGCAGCCCTCTGGTGTCATCGGGCACATCTTTTGGTCCTCCTCTGTTGGTTGCTGTTGAGTATTTGTCAGGTCACCCTGGCACAGCCTACTTGCCAGGTCGATCTGTGGAGTGCAGAGGTTAAAGGTGGATGGGTTTTGTGTTGCAGTGCCTCAGGAGGTCTTTGGTGTAGTCCTCTTTATTCTGGCAGCAGCTGGTTTTGCGGTGCTGAGTTGCTCCATTGGTTCTCCTGAGAGGAGAGGCTGGAGAATCCTGGCATATTCACCACAAGATTAACCAGTTTATATCTTGAAACCGTGTAAAATCTGTTTTCCCTAGTGCTTAATCCCACTCCAGCTTTGTAAAGAGAGTGTCTGTGAGTCTGATTACCAAGATGCTTGTTTAGCCCTGCATTTGAAACTTAATTATAGTGTTGGGAAACTAGTAGTGCCAGTGTTTTTTACTGTGAGGGGGTCTGAGTTTAGAGAAAATATGAGTTTAGAGAAAACTTGTAGCTCTAGTAATACATGTGTCACAGCGTCTCTTCGCAGAGCCTTTCAGAGATTTATCCAAAGTCAGCATCTGGAAGACAATCTGTCTGGTAATGTCACATTGGTTGGCAGTCATTAGCACAATCCAAATTGAATCATCCATCATAAGACCTTTTATTAGATGAACAAGTATGAAGACTGCCAAGATGCAGACAATGCGAGGCTAATGTCGACCACAGACCCTAGTTGGAGAATCACAGTTGTCCACAATAATCCCATGCATGCATAAATCTTCTGTAACGCCAAGGCAATAATCCAGTATTATCGTTTACTGTCTTTTGATTGTGCTGCATCAGTATGAAATGTGGATATGGTCATGTTGTGGTGCATAATTCCATCCATTTTCCAGCTGCTTATCCTGAGTGGGGTCCTGAGCTAGCTGGAGCCTATCTCAGTGTTCATCGGGCAGAAGGCAGGGAAACACCCTGGACACGTCACAGACCCATTACAGTGTAGGGCAGTTAAGGGGGCGGCATAGCTCAGTGGGTAGAGCGGTCGTCTGGCATCAGAAGGTTGTAGGTTTGATCCCCGGTCCTGCATACAGCATGTCGAGGTGTCCTTGAGCAAGACACTGAACCCCTAACTGCTCCCCGAGCGCCATATGTTGGCAGCTCACTGCTCCTATACAATAGGTTGGGTCAAAAATGCAGAAAAATCCAAATTTCCCCTTGCGGGACTGATAAGGGAATTATTATTATTATTATTATTATTATTATTATTACTATTATTAAGGGAACAGTGTTTTGCTCAGGGATACTTTGACACTTCTGTGCAGGTGCTGGGATCGAACTTGCAACCTGTTGATCGTCAGGCGACCGCTCAACCCAGAGCCATGCTGCCCCTATGATGCACAATTTATCCATCTACATTACTGACAATGAGAAAATGAGCTGTGCAGTATTTTAGGGCTTGTCTTGACGTTGCCAACCAGTTCCTCAGTTGGCTTCTCATATATGGTATGTTTGCATATGTAGGAAGACATCATGATATATGGATAGAATTTCCTGTAACTATTGTAATAATAATATTTTCAGTATTGCTCAACATGAGTAATCTCATGAGTCTCTGATTGTGAAGTGGTCCTGGGAGAGTCGGGCCACACAGCAGTACTGGTTGAAGCTGTCTGGTCAAATGATGGTTTTCTTTGGGTTTATCTTAGGAACAGGAAGTGGCGATGCATAAACCATTTGAGAAACGAGAGTGCTGGTGGAGAGGAAAAGGGGAAACTCAGGGAAGGCTGAACTGCAGGTTGTCTGTTTGATCTTGTCCAGTGGAGAGAGATGACTCTACCCAGCATGCTAAGCAGCCTGAGCCTGTAACCCCTGACCCTCCTTATTAATGTTTAACCCCTCCAACACTGGACTCTCACACCAGATCCCATTCAGAAGGACGTTGTCTCGACTTCTTACAGTTTGTGGAATGCACGCCATGAATTGTTTGTCAATGCCCGAAAGTGATTTTCCCTTAAATTGACTTATTTGCATACAGTCCGTTTCTACTCTAGCGACCAGTCAAAACGCTTTACAATAAATTTCCCACATTTACCAAGCATGGGAGATGAGGCTGGGGGACATTTCTTGACGCCCCGCAGTGGGATCAAACCCGCGATGCCTGAGTTGGAGGCATGCACTCTACTGCTGAGCCACCAGTAATGGATCAAAAATCTTTTCTCTCAAACCTTTTTTCTCCAATTCATTATACATACAAGCAGTGAAATGTATTCTCTGCATTTAGCCCATCCTGTTGTACAGGAGTAGTGAGCAGCTGCAGGGCCCAGGGAGCAGTCAGGGGTTCAGTGTCTTGCTCAAGGGCACTTCAACACACTTTCTGCAGGGACCAGGGATCGAACCACCAATCCTCCGATTACTAGACAACCTCCCTACCTCCTGACCTACAACAGCCCTAGAAAGTACAGACAGCAACCCTGAACCAACTCAACTGTTTGCCGGTGGCAGAAAACGTGAAAAACTTGACACAAAATCACAAAAACGCTCCTCTTTCAAGTTTATCTGTAACTGTTTGTGTGGTGAGTCAGTAGCAAGAGAGAGCTCGAGCAAACAAAGCCGAGTGCCACGTGACTCCATCCCATTCAACCCTCGTGAACACAAGAGCCGATAAGTCAGACAACATCGAGGAACTGTTTTCTGCATGTGAGCCCATGTGAACCTCAGTGTTTTATTTACTTTAAGGAGCTGGCTTCCTTGCTGCCCCGCCCTCCATATCCTTCAGAGACAACACAATAGGCTGACCCCATTGTCGAGGCACTGACCTGACTCATTATCTGCAGTGCAAGGGTGAAAGGAAACACACACAAGGCCGAGGCCCGCAACTCTGTGTGTGTGGACCTGACACATGAGAGATTATCATTAGTTTTATATCGGAGGGAAATGTAAAACCAGTGCACAGGCGTTTGAAGAAGAGGCCCGCCAGTCTTTTCCTGCCTTGCACGTTGAGGTATTTCTACATATAGGAAAAAGAGACAGTCTTTATCCCCTCATATAAAAGGTCTTTTCTTTATTGCTGCCCGTCTAATAACACGGTTTACCATTGGGATGTCATGGGGCCTCGCATCCCTGTTCTGTAATCACTATACGATGTTAATTAGAACCAGCTTGACAGGTTTCTAGGTGTCTGGATCGGTTTACAGATCCGACTCCCTGCCCCGAACCCTTTCGCTGGGCTCAAGGGATGGAGCTGGATGTTTTGGCTTAAGCTTTTATTGAATACCATGAACATTGTTCAGGGGGGTTGTTTCACAAAAAACACAAAACCTTTTATTTTCATTTACTTGCAGTTAATTGGTAAGCAGGCAGCTTTTCTGTCTTTTGCTTCTTTCACCTCAACCATGGGCTGGAATATTTTAAACGCCCTTCCCTGAGAAATCCCTCATTTCTTGTTACAGAACAAATAAATGTTTTCTAAAAGTTTGTTTTCCAAAGTGCACTTCAGTAGTAAAGGAGATGAACTTTGGGGAACTGAAAATATACTCATAAGTCTACCCTTTAGGACCCACTTGGCCCAGTTCTTAGTGGGTACAGATGTATTCAGCATACTTGTTAGCATACCTGTGGGAGCAGCATAGCTCAGGAGGTAGGACGGTTGCCTGGTAATTGGAGATTGGTGGTTTGATCTCCGGCCCCTGCAGCAAGCGTGTCTGGGTGTCCTAGAGCAAGACCCCGAGCCTCTAACTGCTTCCCGAGTGCTGCACTGGAGTTGCGCTCACTGCTCCTGTACAGTAGGATGGGTTGAATTTAGAGAACACGATCCATCAGCCTTGCTCGTTTTGCAATCCAACCCTTTCTTTTCTGTCTTTTATAGGCTACTGTTGGGACAAAAAGTCTACTCCCGAGAATTTATCCTACCAATCTAAATACCGTGGGGCAGCGGCAGCTCAGGGGTAGAATTCTCAATTTGGGGAATAAGGAACCAGAGGTTGTGGGTTCAAGCCCACCGAATGAAAGGCAACCTGTCCGTGTGTTTCCCCACCTTCTGCCCAATGCACAGTGTGATGGGCACCAGCAGATCCACAACCCGACTTTGGATAAGTGGTTGATGATGACACGACGATCTAAATGAATGCGACATTTTAGTGTTCTATTCTCCGTTTAGCTCTATTCTGGATGAATAGACCTGAAACCTAACAGGAGATATTAGTTTGATATCAGTGTGAATGGTAACCGGCCTTGTTCTCATATAGAGTTTTTCTACTCTGGCGACCACATGCCTCACATCTACTGAGCCACAGTGGCGGGATACAAACTCCCTACGCCTGACTTCCAGACTGGGGGATTTATTCCCCGGTTGCATGAGTCTTGAGTACCTTGACAACTCGAGGAGACGTTGGGGATACTGTCGTATGATATTCACACACAGATGATCAGCAGTAATGTTGATGCTATGACCAAGCAGCCACTTACTGGCGGTCTAACGGTACACGCATCCTGACTGAAAATGTTCCTTATGGGCCTTTCGGTTCATTAGGCATGTGTGTTGAACAAATGCAGCCATGCTTTAACCACTAGGCCTGTGGACATTCTGCATGTGTTGAATTTAACTTGAAACCCCCTCTCTAGAAACTTTTGTAAAGAGCGGATGTTGTATGTTCACCCACTAAGCAGGTGCGGACACGCGGTGGTCGATGGATGGAGGATTTCCTTTTTCTATATTAAATTCTATCTTACGGTTTCCCCTCTCCACGTCCTGCAGGTTGAGTCACTCATGTCACTCTTAGCTGCTGATGGGGACTCCTGCCCCAGCCAAATGACAACTGAAAGGTCCAGTCACCCAGAAGTCTTTTGCACGGTCCATTTGCCTCTTCTTGTCACCTTTTATACCTGGTTCTGCTCATGAGATGAATTAAAGTAGTGATTAATTGGGCATTGTAGCTCAAATCAAATCCCAGTGTCAGGCTAAAGTCCAAGTGTGTTAATGTCACAGCAGGCGTCGAAGCAGCATGTGAGCAGAATGGGACTAACTGGTTGATATCACGCTGGAATTGCATGTAGCCATCATTGCCAGGAGGAGAAGAAGCTTTATTTATATGGCACTGTACAGACGTACAATAAACCTGTTCTCTGCATTTAGCCCATCCTATTGTGTAGGAGCAGTGAGCAGCTGCAGCACCCAGGCAACCACTCTAATTATACTTCCTGTTGCCTTGCTCAGAGGCACAGGCAGGAGTATTAACCCTAACATGTCTGTCTTTTTATCCTACTTTATTTTAATTATACACCCACACTCATGCCCACGCCAATCACACAGCATTGTTCAGGTCAGTTTGATACTAACGTACCCTCTGCAGTAACTCGCAGAGCAAAGCCTTGCAGTGTTGGTTATCCTTCTGCTCATTTATCCTTTGTTTCTTGAATGCATTAGCAGACCTCTCGGCATGTGAAACAGTATCGGAAAGATAAGCCAAGCAAACTCATTGCTGCCCGCACGGCAGTTACACATTAAGTTGAGGACTAAGTAACAAGCAACCTTGATAGACGATTACATTGCCCCCCCCAAACCATCATTACCTCAGGAAAACATCCAATAAAAAGAGAAAGCTGCAAATGGAAAAACAAGTTTGAAATGGATGCAGATGGTTTAGAGAAATGCATGGTCCTTGAAGACTGCATGTGGTAGAAAACACAATTAAAAGACAGCGGAGCAAGTATGCACAGGTACTTTCTGAAATCACATGCTTTGGAGTTTATTGGCTTGTGTGTGTGTGTGTGTGTGTGTGTGTGTCCTGCATGCTTAAGGTATGTTCATGTGCCTTTCTGTGTAAAATTGAAAAAAACTTTATGAAGAGGTCAAAGGTCATTTTGGAGAGGGTTTATTTTTGCAGATTGATTCAAAGAGGAGGTACACAGAGTTCCTCCTTCATCAGGACTGGAAACTCCTTAAGGTGGAATGGAAACACCGATATCGGTAAATAAGTTGTGTGGCAGGAAGAAAAAGGTAATCATAGATATGGCCTTAGTTGAAAAATGTAATTTATCAGAGGAACAAACCCAATCCATCAGGTCCACTGATGACTTCAGAGGAAAATACGGTGGAGCCATGGTGACTGAATAGAGAGGGGAAAGGGTGCAACTCTCTTCCTATGTCCATTTCCTTCCTCTCATCTTTTATGAAGAGGCTTGGCACACACACACACACACACACACACACACACACACACATACACATGCATAGATTTAACTATATCACATGTGCACATGCACAAAGTTGCAGGACCAGAAGTAAGGGTGAGATATGAGGTGGTTGTTTTAGCACTAAGCCATCGAGTTGCTGTTGGCCAAGTCAGACGCACTGCTCAGCACTTTTTATGGCAAAGGAATTTTTTCTTTTTTCCCCCTCTACAATACATCTGAATATTATCTGAACATTCAGCGTGGAGCACTCCTAATGAACACGGACAGAAATCCTCCCCTATGGCCCATACAGGTGGCTGGACTCCAGTACTGGGAAATATGGAAAATATTATAATCACAACAGGAATTTTACACAATGTCAATTACACGTATCATGATATCTGCATCCACATGTGAAAAGACCGTATTTAAGAATCCAGCTGAGGTTCATGACCTGTACTGTTCTGTCATGTAAAGTGTAATATCAAACCAAAACTACATTTCCAACGAAGGCCTCAAATGCTTGATTTTGTCAGATGTTTCAGGTAATAGAGCCTTATTACTGATTCTGGTCTTTTTTTTTTTTCAACCCCAAAAGAGGCCGTGTGTCACGCATGAACTGGCGGCATGATGAATCACTGTGGCATTGGATTGACAGCCTGATGTCTCTCATACACTCACAAAGGGAAAGGCAGAACTTAAATTTGCTCACTGAAAGTCCAAGTTACTCGCAAAACAACAGGATTAATCTCATAAAACTGTTAATGTGTGCATTGAGCTGCAACCATAATCTTACACACCCAGGTGTGTCTGATGCCAAAAGTCTGCCATAGCATGATGGCAGGTTCAATTGTGTAAGAATTATAATCAATCATGGTTTTGAGTTAAGACAGAAACACAGAAATGTGTTATGGAGCTCACTGTGCATTCAATGAAACCTATCACCCACAATATGGTCACATGACTTGTCAACATGTCTCAAAGTGTCCGTTTCATCTTGTCAGTGTAAAGGCTTGTCTACACAAAGGTTATTTGTGTGATCAAGTTGTGATCCTACACACTCCTATGAGTTCAACCACTCACATAATGCAGGATGGAGGCAGATTTTAACAAATGGAGGTTAGATCCATAAATTGTCCACTTGCCAGTGTACTCTACAGGCACAGCACATTCTCCACCCCAGTTGTCGTGGAGCACAATGCTGAAGGGATTGACTTCCAGTGAGTCCTCTTTGCTACCGACTTAACTTCAGAAGACAAGTAGCTGTGGCAGAATTCTGCTGAGATTTCTCAGGCTGTGCGTGACATATATACTGTAAGCACCGCCTCACCCGTCACACTGCGATGTGCAAATAAAGAAAGAATGGGTTCGATGTTGCATTGTGGGTCTTTTTAAGTCACTAAACTTGTTTTGTGTTCTCTTCATCACCAGGAAGAAGAGGACCCGGACAGAGGTCAACCTTGCATGCGCTGTGGAGATGAGTGCCCCGGCTTCCGCGTGCATGGCTGGAGGTAAGTTCTGTGCTTTGCTTCCTATATACTTTTATACCTTTTTGTAACTTTTGACGCACTTTGGAATTTATTCTCTTAATGAAAACTGTATTATAAGTAACACATATTACTAGTAGTGGTAGTATTTGGGGCCATGGTAGAGCATGGGTTTCGGGAAGTGATGAACCAGATGTAGCAGATGCGAACCTAAAGCGGGGTGTCAGGAAGGGCATCCAGCCATATTCCCCCCATGCGTCATCTAAGCCCGTGTCCACCCCCCACAACATGGGGACTATTTGTGACATGTCAAAATGGACCCCTACTAAGTGCAAGTAGTATTTCCCTTCAACCCACCACCATCTGCTGCAAGGAGTTGGACTTCAACTCACGGGTCTATCATTTAATAAGTAACTTTCATTACGACTGTAATGCTTAAATCAGTTAATTTTAGTACAGTGAGGATATGGTTTGAAATGGACACTTTCGTAACATTCTATATGTGTTAGTTTGTGTATACAATATCCACATAAGGTCCAAGAAGGAAAGTTGTCTCACCACCATGGGATATCCGATTACCTGTTAGCTGAGCTGAAGATGCACATAGACATCCATGGACATGCATTGAAAAAAATGTGATCCAACTGGGGCACGACATCATACTGCAAACAACGGATCATCCAAACTGGCTCTGTGACATCATGTTAATATCTACAAGGTCACAAAGGCTCCAGGCCACAGACACAGGAGGGCCATTAAGACCCGGCTGCAGTATCAGTAGCTGCACTTTGTTTTAGCTGACATTATCTTCATGGGAAAACAAGCATTATGGGGCAAAAGGATTACTGATATGCCCCAACCCCAGTGTTTTAAACATCCATGATGACGTGAAATGGCAAATATCCATATGAGTGGATGCATGTTGTTGATACTGCGCCTTGTTCTATGTCTCAAGGAAACGTTATCTGTCCGAGAGATAGGATATGGTGGTGGGTTTATTTTACTAGGAGGTGTTTTGTTGGATTGCATGATGTCCTAAAAAGGAAGTAAACTAAAGAACATGTTGTGGGTCCAGCATAGTAGAAGGAATTGCCTTCATGATGAATACTCGCCTGTCAGGGGAGATACCGTGATCAAGGTGGTAGTTTTCCCAGGACAAGGCTCAGCCATTGCATTCCGGTTTTGCTGCTCGTGCAAAATCCTCAAATTTGGGAATCTTGACTGCATAATTTTGAGTTACGCAGTGGTTAGCAATGTTACCTTACAGCAATAAGGTCCTGGGTACCAATCCTGTCTCACGTCCTTTCTGTGAGGAGTTTGCATGTTCCCCCATAGAAACCTATGTCTGCATTGCCACCTCCTTCTAAATGTGAGTGGGTGAAGACAAGCAGAGAACTATTGGTAACACGCTCTTTAGATGTTAATGTTTTACATGCAGTTGTTTAGGAAGACTTTCTGCTATGCCAGACTGCTGACTGATCAGCTAGAACAAATACAAATGGACGCTGGAGAATTCCTCTCGGCTGAGCAGACGAGGGCCTCGCCATCTCAGGTGGGAGAGTCCATGGTCAGTGTGTCTAAGTGTCAAGACACTTTATGGGATTCAAGTTGTTGCAGTAGCAAAGTTCATTCTATCCTAAATTGTATTTCTAAATGGGGATTTTGATCAAACAGGTGAATAAAGCCTGTTCTATGTTCTCATTTCTGTTTTTCTTCTCATTGGTGAGGAGTTGACCTGATTTTTTTTTTTCTTTGTGCCCACTTTCACCCCCATCTTTCTCTCTTGATATCCAGCCAACAGGGTCTCTTGGTTAGTCCTAATCCCATCCATCAGCTCTAATAAGATTAGCTGTTGCTGCTGTGATCGGGGCCTAACCTCCTCTGTTGCTCTTTACTTCCCTCTCTCTCACTCACTCTCCGTGCCTCTGGCCACCTGTCATGACTGTGGCATCCACTACTTGGAGACACCACTAGATGTCAGGCCTCCCTCATTCTTCTTGCCCAGTCACGAATCACTGTTTTTATCGTCATGTTTGTCTTCATTCAGTTGAGTTCATTCAGCACACCTGCTTCTCCTGTTATCTATGATTAGCCAGGCTTCGCTATTGCCTTGCTTAACACGTAGCTAGCTTGAACAGCTGCATCGCAGTCATTTTTGGCATTGTGAGAAAAGTTCTGACAGGATAGACTTTTTGAAAGTGTGGTGCCTTCCTCTGCTCACCTCACCTCAGGACCGATCATACTCCTCTGCGTGTTTAGTAGAGTTAAATCGTTTTAGGTTTAAAATGCTTCAGGACGGTAACTATTTCCTTAAAGAATCAGACAGATCGTGGATGGATTCAATACAGCGAGGAAGTACTCGCACGTCCTTTTCTCTTGAAACTGTCGGTGCTCTGGTCAGCTTGTCCTTTGGCATTCAAAAGGTACGTTTCTACAAAACATCTGCAAGCATTCACATCAGTTTATGTTAGCAAGCTCACATGAGATATTTCACAATAGACTAGCGCACTTGTATTGCCTGACTGCAGTGTGTGTGAGAGAGAGAGGGGGGGGTTCAAACCCAATGCGTTGCAGCAGGAAGGGGATCCGGCTTTATTCCTCTGAAACTCCATCAAGGTCCATGTCCACCCCCACAACGAGGGGACTTACCGTGACACATATAAAAGAACCTTACTTAGAACCAGAAGCACAAACATTTAAAGAAAAAGGCAATAGTGTTATGCAAAATGGGCATACGGTCTGCGTCTATTAAAGGTGGATTTTGACATCTCAGGGTTAGTCCCCATGTCATCGGTTAACGCTTAAGCAGAGGGACAGGTCCTGCAGAGCTAAAGGCAGCCGTAGCTATAATTGAGAGAATTAAATGATATACAGACTTAATATAAACTTTGTGCACCCATATGACTGTATTTGCTGATTTGGCTTTTTCATCACTTTTTAGGTCAAGACAAAAAGCTTAGAAATGAAGATGTAATCCAAAACATGTGTAGGTAACACTGTACCACAAAATACCACACCAGGGCTCTGGTCTGTGTATCTTTTACAGCCGCCGCTAATCAACATCTTGTTCACACCCAGGTGTCTGTCCTGGAGGTTCTCAAATAAATGATATGGCAGAATACAGCGGAGAGGACTCTCTGCTCGAGTGACAAAGACAGGCCTCC
>OMLC01042479.1:0-22904 GCA_900302585.1 Regalecus glesne | reverse complement strand
GACAAACCACAGTGATACAACTGCTGTGTATTGAACTCGGTGTCTATAGGCATTCATATACATGTAGACAGAGCACTGTTACATAAGTTTTTTGTGCATTTCCATATCTATTTGTATGCACGTATGCATCTCAGTGGATGGACGGATAATTGAAAAAGGGTGCTATTGAGACTGAGCATTAAAATCATATCTCTACAGAGGTAGGTGTATGCGTGTGGAAGTCTAGATTTTCCCTGCTATGTGGAACAGACACATTTGTTAGATCAAATGATTTATGTATGCGTTATCAGGAAAGAGTTGAATAAAAAACAGCTATCTTCACTCAAACAACCACAAACACTGCTATATACACACACGCACATGCACACGTACTCACACATATTCATCATCAACTGCTTATCGAAAGTTGAGTCTTGGATCTGCTGGGACATTTTTTATGATTAACAGTGTCAAAAGCTTTAGATAAGTCAAAGAATACCCCCAAAGAATATTCATCATTTTTTATTTAAAGCGGAGTGAATATTGTCAACAAGTCAAAGGACAGCCATTTCTGTAGAATATGTTTTCCTAAATCCATGGTGGTGGTCCATACAGGATTTCCCACTCTAAGATCATTTGGTGTTATTCCAGTTTCAAGAGATTTGGCAAATATATAAGTGAATGGCCTGATAATTGTGAAACTAATTTTGGTGGCAGACATGACCTGACATCCTTATGACCAGCTGCTGAATTTCTCATGTTGACAATGTCCATGATTTCCTTTTCAGTAGGAGCATCAAACCTCTGGAGAGAAGGATAGCAACCTTTCATGAATTCAGATGGGAAAGCAGCAATAGGACTTATCCTCTCTGATAGAACTGAACTAATATTGGAAAAAATTATTAATAGCACATGCAATATCAGATGGGTCTCTCTATAAATGGACTTAATCTTATATATTGCTTTTCTAGTCAGGCGAGCACTCTAAGCACTTTATAGCATATGCCTCACATTTACTCAGCATGAGGGATTAAGGTTGGATGCCCTTTTCCCCGACACCCTACGGTGGGGCTGAACCTACTACACCTGACTTGGAGGCACGCTACCACAGCCCCATCTATATACTCCATTTTCATCTGACAACTAGGACAGAAGACTGACTGAAGATTGTTTATCATATTCAAGAGCTGATTGACGACCATATCATTTTCATGCTATTTCAAGCCTGATCAAACTTGTCACAGATTTTTTTTTCTTTGTCATTCTAATTATGTAGTTACATTTGATTCTATACTTATAATTGCCGATATCAATAAGGGCTGGATTTCCGATACATTTCTAAAACAATCGATTCTTTGTTAGTACTTGTGGAGATCTGGAGTAAACTACAGTTTATTGAATGAAATGGCTTTTTGGTAAGTGTAGTGACCAGGGAGAAAAACGTGTAAAATTGAGTTAAATAAAGCTACAAATGACTGATGTGCAATTTCATATTTCATATTTTCCCATGGAACATCACCAATCAGCTTTCGTTGAATATGCTGAACCTTAGAGATCTCCCCATTTCTGGCTGTAGCGTGATGAAATTTTCAGAAATGATCAGATATCAAATGGACTGAAATAATCAAATTATAATTTTGAAGATTATCACTTCTTTTTATTCAGGACATCTATGGTGGCTCTGGTAAATGCACTGGTGTTTGACCTCTTTAATTCCCACTTTAAATCACATGTAAAATGGTAATATCGTCAGTGTTGTCAACGACTTCTAAAACTACTGAACAACAGACCTGCTGCAAATGTTTTATATGAAGAGAGTCCTTCATATCTGCTTGTTAACCATAGATACTTTCCTTCTTCTCCTAACTCAATACTGCCCATCGTTTTCTTCCTCATTAGGCTAACATGGTGAGGATGTTAGAGATAAAAAGCTTAGCCCCTTGTCATCTTTCATTGCAAAGGTCTACCAGACTGAAAAATGGGCATGTTGAAAAAGCACTCGTGATTTGACTAATCATGGATTTGCAATTATATTAATCAAATACATTGCAAGAAACTATGAAAACAGAAATGTGTGCATACAATTATTAACCTCATGTTTTATCAGAATGCAAAAACAATTACTAGCAAAAACTGTTCAAGCTCTCTACCCCCCCCAAAAAAATCACTCAGGTAAGTAAAGAGAGACATTTCCAGGGATTTTTAAACTGAGAGGTTATTTGCTTCATTTCACCACTCTATTTTGTTAAAGAAAAGACACTTTAATGGATCAAGAGCAGTGCTGCTTTTCTTTTTATAAATTTGAGGAGAGTCCATATCTAACCAGAAAAGTAATAACACATCTTGATTTCCATATTTTTTTGCAGCTACATTTTCACATTCACATTTACAGTCTGAAAGAGACTTAACTTTTAATTAAATGTCCATTGTAATTCAGTTACGGACTTTACTATGGCGGACCTGCTCCAAATTAATCAGAGTAATTTCCTTTTCAGCAATCCTCATTATCACCACAACCTCAAAGCAAAAGAGTCATTCAGTATGTGCCCGTCTGTTCGTGTCTACCTCTGTGTGTCTGTCTTTGAGTGAGTCTCTATCGGTCATGAAAATAAAAAAAGGTCAATTTTTACATGTCATGATCAGTCCCCACATTGTAGGGTGGACAATGACTTGGGTAGAGAGTGGGGGATAAGGCTGGATGCCCTTCTTGATCCCCAGTGGTGGGATTGAACTTGCAACATCCGGCTTGTCATTTCCTGATGCACACGCTCTAACCGCTGAGGTAATGTGGTTCCGTTGTGTCACTAGAATTAAATTCTGCAATCATTAGCTTTGTCATATTCTGCAATGATAACTGACAAACCACCAAAGCAGTGTGGATGTAAGGAACCATAGGTGATGAGTTCTGAAAAGATTTTTAAGTGGTGGAGAACATCATCCTTCATTAAAGCGTAAATCCCAATGGTAGATGGACTTGTTCTTTTATAACACTTTCCTAGTCTAGGCACGTTACACAGAATGTCTCGCATCTACTGAGCCACTATGGTGGGATACAAATCCACTATACCTAACTTTCAGTTGCCCGCTCTATCCACTGAGCCATCTTGGCTCTATATATGCTCTAGTCTAAAGCATATTTGGACAACATGTAAAAATGGGGAGGAGCTTAGACTGACTGTACATCACACATCATCTGCTTAGCTTCTGTCATCTGGCAGAGCCAGGGTCGCGGAGCCCCCTGATCATCCCTAGTGTAATTCACACGATAGTTCCTCCCTCTCCACCACAAGCTGATGTGTGGTGAGCATTCTGGTGCAAAATGGCTGCTACGCATCATCCAGATAGGGGTTACACATTGGTGATGGTTGAGGTGAGTTTTCTCTTTCACTGTGAAGTGCTTTGGGTGTCTAGATAAAGCACTATATAAATGTAATCCATCATCATTATTATACATGAGCGTGTGGTTCAGCATCTTTTGACCAAAAATGTCATTTTCTTTTCTGTCTGAAGATTTTCTCTGAGACTGAATCTATTCTTTCCTTCCTTCCTTTAAATTGAAACCTGAAATACTCAGAGATTTTCTGTCCATCATACTATGACTCACTACTCACAACAATAAAAACAGGATTTTATATCTTTAACACAAAATAAACTGCAATGAAACTGTTGTACTCTGTCACAAAACTATGCCTTTCATTTCTTGATGGGACGATGTTCCTGATATCCTCAACCTTTAAATTTCATGGTGAAATAAATAGTAAATAATTTTCTGATTCATTTATTTCAGATAAAAGACAATTCTGCTTATTAGTCTTATACAAGATTATATGGACTTTATGAACATTTGGAGTGATTGAGAAAAAAATTCACCATATGGAGATGGGTGGTATATTTTGGTCTATCATACAGCACAGTATGTAAGAAGCAAACTTAACTAGGTTCACCACCAGATTAATGCAGCTCCAACTCTGACAGACAGGCCTAATTAAGTCAAGTCAATTTCACTTGTATGGCCCATTATCACAATGCCTCTAATACACATCTCCCAAACAGATCCTGTACTCCCAGCTAAATGATGATCAGCGAGCTCCCAGCGAGCAAAAACGTTTCAAGAACGATATCAAGACTAAGCTATGTATTTGAAGGCCCGGAAACCTTTTGTGAAATACTGTTACTTACAGCCCTGGAAGGCAAGCATGTTTTATTACACTATGAACTATGCCCAAAACAGTAAAATATGGAAGTGTGCACTAGGCACACATTACATTACTATAAGACTGAAGATATTCAACGTCACATTGAGCATCTGGGAAATTATTGCACTGGATAGGTGGTCCTGGAAGAAATTCGTGACAAAGGGATGGCATGTCATGATATGGAACTCTACTGTGCTGCAGAGAAAAAGAAATAGCCCCACAAGGCAAGATAAAGGCTCAACCAAAACCACTTTCCCCTGTCCACACGGCACCGAAACATGTGGATCACAGATCAGCCTCTTTGACCATCCGAAAACCCACAAGTAGACCACCCAACAGGGAGGACAGTCACACTCACTATGACTGACTGCTGCTGATGATGATTGGTTTGGAAAATGTTTCCAAGGCCAGTTGTTTCCATGGAAACGGAAAGGTACAAAGAATTATAGGACACTTTTGATAAATAAGTGACCATAAACTCCATGTTCATATTTTTGTCCATGTTGTTTATCACATAGATTCACACAGTACTCATTTTTGCATACTTAAAATCGTGTATAATTGTGTAGGTAGAATTTGTAAGCTATTATTATGTAGTATAAACATTTCAGACAGAGCTGTTTTTTTGGTGATGAAAAGCTGATATTCCCCTTGGTGTATATAGTTATGCGATACTTTTTGGATAATTCAAAGGTTCTGAAAATGAATGATTGAAGCTGGACTTTGTTTTAGCAGAAACCTGTACCTGACTTGGTCCTAGGCTTCTGAAGTGTGTTGCCAAATTGGAAGCTGGAGCACCATCTCCATATTGTTTTGTTCATCCGACTATACCTGAACTTCTTCACAAGCACCCTTTTTTTAAATAAAAAAAATCACAGCCAATCCAATCTCGACCCTCATCCAAAGGCTTTCAAACCTATAATATTGTTTTCAAAGATTTTGTACACTACTGTTATTTTCTATGCCAATGTCTGACAAAATGCTTCTAAATGGAGATTTCACTACTCGGGAGGATGTGCCCACTAACAGTTTTGCCCCTGAATGAGTAAATATCATTGACTCTTTAAATTTAGCCCAACTCATTTGAAATGGCACTTATAACCACTGCCACATTTTGGATCATTTGGATTTTACCCCTGACCTGGACACTGTCCATTTTTGATAATGTTTGTGTCTCAATAAAAAAGCCTGATCACCTCTGGTGTCTATTTCAGCTGGATGCTGATCCCCATGGCTACCGATTTCACATCTGCCTTATCTGTGACGAATAAAAGCATAAGAACCCACACGGTAAAAATCTGACTAAGTGCTGTAATGACATGCTCTCCAACCACAGCCTGTCAAATCCAGCACCAGTGGGACTTTCATTTCATTTACATGAATGAAAACTGAATTACAGGACTTTTTATAAGAGCATAGATTTAGGAAATGATGGAGATCATCAATTACATGTATAGAAAAGAGCTATTATGAATATGCAATCAATATGTTAAGAGTGATATGGCTACTTGTTCTGCTAATATTATTGCAACCAGTTGGATATCCTTGAAAAACCTGTCAATTGGAGTCGCTCTACTTTTTCTCTCTCTTCAAATACTGATTTTGATAACTTTTCATCATTTTCTGTGAGCAGGGTTAGTGGCATCAGATGAAAGGTTGCATTTTCTCCCGCCTACCCCCTATCTCAATCTGTTTCAACCTGCCAGCCAGTTTTGCAGCATTTCCCTACAGGACTTCAGTCAAAGGGTATTCCATTTCAAACCTCTACCGCAACCACTTGATATGTCCTACATCTCATTGCAAGTTGAGAGTAGTTTTAAGTTTTAAGCCCCAGGCTACTTGACATTATGAATACCTCCTTGACCTTTGGCTGTATCCCTTAGTCTTTCAAACATGCCTGTTTCAAACTGATCCAGTCCCATAGCAGAGAAGTCCTTCATTATAATTCCCCTTAACATTAAGCATCCTCGAAGAAGTGATCAGTAAACAGGGCCAACTTTTTTTTGTGGATCCTTTCAGGTCTCAAACAGAAGTGCTTAACTCAAGCTATATAACTTAGAGGTTGCTTTATTTTAATGCATAACAGCAAAGGAGCAAGTTTTCACCTTTTTTCAACCAAATATCTTCAATGACAATTAGATATAAAATCACCACATCAGTCTTGAAAGGCTTTAGATGTTGATTGGTAAATCTCAAACTACGCCCAAGGTAGTTGCATTCAATCTAATGAGCATTGAGGGGGCGGCATAGCTCAGTGGGTAGAGGGCTCGTCTGGCAATCGGAAGGTTACAGGATCGATCCCCGGTCCTGCATATAGCATGTCGAGGTGTCCTTGAGCAAGACACTTAACCCCTAACTGCTCCCCGAGCGCCATATGTTGGCAGCTCACTGCTCCTATACAATAGGTTGGGTCCAGAGAAATCCAAATTTCCCCTTGCGGGACTGATAAGGGAATCATTATTATCATTATTATTAAAACAGTTAACTCTTTTTAAGTGAATGTATCACTTCATCAGTTGTAAAGCCATGTGCAGTCCTGAGGGAATCAGTCCTATTTTGTTATGTTTCTCCAATGTACATTTGTGTGGTTGCATCCGGGTTGGATAGGAAGGATAGGAAAGCCACTTCCTTTGGTTACTGTATTCTTAAAATGAAATTTGTCCTCTGCATTCAACTCACCCTGTTATATTGGAGCAGTGGCCAGTAGAACAGTTAAGAGGTTAAGTGTCTTGCTCAACACTTCAACAGGCTTTCTGAAGATGCCGGGGATCGAACCACCCTTCTGAATGCTATGCAACCTGCTCAAACTCCTGAGCAAAGGCCACCCCTAATAGCAATACATCAAGTCAATATTATCCATACACATTTTTCCCATTGTGATCTTCTACAGGATATGACCCCAAGCATCTCACAGCAATTCTTGCTCACTCAATATTGCGTTGAGTTTGTCCTACAATTGCTTGGCAAAAGAGCCTTTCAGCAGCCTCTTTAGTACCTCCACCGTGGTATTCAATCAATGTCTCTCCATCAAAATCTGTTCAAAAAATACCTTTTTTTATCTTTAGCTTGTGGGTTAGGAAATGATTGATTGAGTGTTACGATGTGTTGGGTTTATTATCTGCATGAACGCATGTTGCATGTTTTGTGGACTTTCTTTTCATTCGTTTATCCATCCATCCATCCATCGTCAACCGATTATCCAAAATCAGGTCGCAGGGGAACCGGAGTATATCTCGGTTCTCATTGGGCGAAAGGCGGGGTACAACCTGTATAGGTCGCCAGTCCATCACAGGGCAGAGCAGTTAGGGGAACAGTGTCTTGCTTAAGGACACCTCAACACACTTCTCTGCATGTGCGGGAATCAAACCTGCAACCTTACGGTCACCAGGCGACCACTCTACCCACAGAGCCATGCCGCCCCATCTTTTATAAATGTGATAAATTAGTTTATTTATCAAGGTGTTTGGTTATTATTTGAGTGTTATGTCCTTGCAAATTTGCAGTGCACACATGGAGATGTGTATACATACATGTGCCAAGCTGTTAAACATTTTATGCAAACCAGATCTTGGAGTGAGTCCATACATTTCTTTTCTAAAAACCCCTGCTCCTTCAGGTCCACAACGAAGACAGCAGTAGTAACAGAGTGTTTTCTCGTGCAACAACAGCTCTTGCAGCTGCGCTGAAGGACACTCTTGAAGCTTCCTTTTTATTGAGCCACTGCTAACCAGGCATCACACACGAACACACGACAGTTATATCAAGACAGCTGTATGCGGACATGTAAACTACACACAAATTCTCACCCATTGCTCAAACAGATTTTTCTATTTTTCAAATGTTCTGGTTTGGGTGGTGTGAAAATAAGATAAATCAGGTGAGGAAGAAGAGAAGTCGAAAAAGGGATCGAATGAAAACAGACAAATGAGGTGAGGAGCCAGAGGAAAAGAATAGTCAGTGAGTACGTGCTTGGTGTCCTCTCCTCTCCAATATCATTTAACTGAAATGTATTCTCCAGCTTATCTGAAAACATCCTGAGAGACTGTCATTCACTTGTACCCTTGTGCTGATGGCTCTACAGAGCAGTGTCTGTGTATTGGGTGCATCTGGATCACAATACTTCCAATCAGAATGTGTTTAGATTGAAATCAGCTATTTCAGTGAATGATGGGCATTTCTCTGCAAAATAAATTTGAGCCCGCAATTGAAATTTTTATTTCACTCAATATGATCCAAAGCACCCCAGAGTTTTACAAGTGTATCTAATCTAAGTGACAATAATAACAATGGCTTGCTATTGGGCAGCATTAATAGAGGTGGCACAGTTCAGGAAGCAGAGTGGATTGTCTAGTAATCTGAAGATTGGTGGTTCGAGCCTTGGCTCCTTCAGAAAGTGTGTTGAAGCAGCCTTTAGCAAGACAATGATTCCCTAACGGCTCCCTGGGCACTTCAGGTGCCCACTGCTCCTGTACAATAGGATTGGTTAAATGCAGAGGACACATTTCATTGTAAGAATACAATGACCAAATAAAGTGGCTTTCCTTTCCTTCCTTTCCAATTGCCAGATGACAGAATAGAAAATAACTCAGAGTACAGAGTTTACCAGCTGCTCAGAGTGGGAATTCACTCCTAACGGGCAAAAAATTCTCAAAAGAACAACATTTTGGTCCTTCTTTTGCGGAGTGGGGAAATATTATTCACATTACTTCCTTGGGAAGTTCTCCTTACCCCAATAGTATTCAAAAGAGTCCAAGAGCTGTCCCTCTAGAAGCCATTAGGAGTTCCCAGTAGATGGTTTTGAGATGAATAAAGAGAGACGTATTGGGAATATCTAATAATGCAGAGCTTATGAAAAGAAACTGACTTGATCCAAATGAACTACTTTTTTGAATGGCCTTGCATGGGAAGCAGTCTCTAGATCATTGTGTCAAGCTTGTATAATCTAGATGGAAATGAAAGCTCTTGCAACTTTGCCCTCCTTGGCAACCGACTAATGCTATTAGGCAACACCAAATTAAAGACGCTTTACAAATCCATCAGCAGAATAGTACACCAAACTTTGATCACCATAAAATCATCTCCACTAAGGGACAGATTCATTGATTTTCATTCTATACTAAAAATAAGCTGCCACCATACAAATTATTGGGTTCCCAGAGGTCATTATAAATGGAACATATATAAAAAGTATAGCCCCAAGTGGAGGATATTTAATGTTTTGCAATTAATACAACAATATAGACACCCAGATTTGTTATCGATGCAAACTATTTGATTATGGATATAGATGCCAGATTTCTGGGATCTACACGACTGAAGGGTTTTCAGTTACTTTCTGTGTACTAAATATGTACTGGAATTGTAAAATAAAGGCAGTGAAATTTCCCAGTAAATACCAAGCACTTTCCAACCAGGTAACATAGGCTACCTTAAAATGGGTGGATTTGACAAACTCAAAGTACTATGCTATTTCATTGATCTACATTTTTACCGTATTAAACATGTATTGTGCAGATTAATAAGACCATACCGGATTGGTCGAGGTTCAATATAGAATCAGTCAAGGCCTAGGTTAACAGTGACTACCACTGGTGCTGTGGTCTCACAGGGTAGTGATGGGAACTATAAATCTGCTCCAGCAACCCTTGAGAAACGGAGAAAAAAACCGATAGGAGGAGGAAGAGGAGGTGGAGGAAAAGTATAAGAATATGGGGAGAAAAAATATGGATTATGACTGCAAAATAAAGCCAGGCATATTTCCCATGTAAATACAGAGTCGTTTTTAACCATATATAGGCCATATGTGTATGAGTAATGTACCCATAACAACAAGGTAGCAAGTACCAAGTTATTAACTGGTAGGTACATGAAAATATACAAGGAAAAAAAGATGGCAAGATTATAGTTAAGAAAATACTTTGTATCTCGACCCTATGCACTTGTTGTGCGTCGCTCTGGATAAGAGCGTCTGCTAAATGCCTGTAATGTAACGTACTCAAATAAGTGGCTGGTAAATACTGAGCTATTACCAAGTACGTACATATAAGTTACTCTTAAATACAACAGTGAGTATATGGAAATAGCATGCAAACATAAGGTGCTTGGATTTATTGAAATATCATAAAAATTCCTTTAATAATTACACTTCAGGTAAAATTATCCTCTTTAATGATATCACGCTTTGTAAAAGCTCACAGATAATGTTTGTTTACTGATCATTGCTTACATAATAACAAGCTGACATTCAAGCTTCACTGGCCTGGGATATTTAGCATCATTTTGTAAATAAAGGGGGAAGAGGATAGTGCAATTTCTATAACTTTTTTGTGAGAACTGATTTTTATGATACCCATTAGCATGTTTGTATGTCTTAAAAAAGGTGTCTGATAGTGCCATCCTTGTAATCCCCAGGTCACTGGTTCCATTTTATGAAAAGCAAGTCATTTCCAAAGCCTTTGGAGTAAAATTCCCCCTGAATCAATACATCTTCTCCATAACATCATCATGCACATTTGACATACTGTGTGTGCGCATCATTCTGTGAATGCACAAAGTGCTGCCTGTGGTAAAGGATATAGCCTTCCTGGGATAAATTTTGTCACTGAGTTCACTCCCAGGTTGCATCCGTTTCCTAATAATTGGATGTAGCTCTCTGCTCCACCTCTGTCTGATTAGTTTCAGCACTAGTCTTCTTTGCTGCCCTTTGACCTCCAGCATTCCAAAAACGTATTATCGTCCCTGTGCATACTGTGAGAGGTATATTTTTACGTGTCCCCCATGTTGTGGGGGTTGTATGCTGACTTAGAAAAATGGGATTGGGCTGGATACACTTCCTGACATCTCGCAGTAGGTTCGAACCCGCGAAATCTAGCTCATCAGTTCCAGACGTATACGCTCTATCACTGAGTTACCTCAACCCAAATATAGGTCTACAACTGAAGATGAATGAGAAGTCCATTTTTACGTGTCACTATTAATCCCCAAATTGTGGAGGTAGACGTGGATTTAGATGGAGCTTCAGGGATTAAGGCCGAATGCCCTTCCTGACACCCCATGGTGGGCTCGAACCTACAACATCTGTTTCATCAGTTACCAAAGTGCACTCTACTGCTGAGCTACTGTGGCCCCAATATCCCTGTGCATACTGTAGCAAAAATACCTTGCAGACCTGCTCAAAATAACACCAATTAAGCTAATCTCCTCATGATGTGAAAATATCAAGTCACAAAGACTCTTTTTAAAGCATGACATGAACCAACAGCAACACAGTTACAAAATAGTCAATCTAAATTCCTTTTATGCCTGAATATTCTCTCATCAATAGCTACAAAAGCTCTTCTCCCTCCAATTCTCATGGCACACTACCACTTCGGACTTTTGATTGCTTGCGATGCAGACTTTACATAGCACTGATTTCATCTTCGTTATTGAGGTGTTGCTTCCACATAAATTATCCTCTATTGTGGCAACTTGTCCTCTCCTTAATCCCTGGGCTAAACCGTTGGAGAAAGAAATAAACAGTCTTTGAAATGTAGTATATTATATTCCTTGGCGTAATTTCTCTTTCATGTGTATTCAAGCATTATTGTGGCAGTGTGATAGAGAGTTATTTCCCACACCAATCCCTACTGCAAACAAGAGAAAACAGGGGTTGTGGTGTTTATTGGAGACGTGTGGAATAGCTCAACAACAATAATCCGATCTGTAGAGAACACAAGCCATCATTTAATACAAATACTCATGAAAAGTGGCCATTCAAATCATTTAATAGGTTATTAATTTTGATTCTTATGTATTTCTTGAATTTGAAATGAGTTCACAATGATGCTTGCTATCAAAATAGTTGGTATTCTAGACAATAATTTGCAAGGCTGTTGCTGAGGTTAGGGGATGTGCACAGTGCCACTTGATCTTGACATGCAAGGCCTTGGTCATTGACAAGCACATGGATGAATCATAGTCACATGCACATAGATGTTCCAGTTCTACTGCACGCATAATATTGGTGCAAAACATTTCTAGCAAGTAGAATAAATCAGCATCATCATGCAGTCTCAGCTATGACTTTTTGCAATAAAATGTCTTTCAAAGGAAAAAAAATCTATAAAACTGTTGGCTTTACATCATGTCAGCCCAATTTGGTATGTTGACATGTGACAGTATGTTGCAATTCAACAGGGGCGGCATGGCTCAGTGGATAGAGTGGTCACCTGCCGATCGCAAGGTTGCAGGTTCGAACCCCAGTCCTGCAGAGAAGCGTGTCGAGGTGTCCTTGGGCAAGACACTGTTCCCCTAACTGCTCTACCCTGTGATAGGCTGGTGACCTACACAGGGTGTACCCCGCCTTTCACCCAATGAGAACGGAGATAGGCTCCAGTTCCCCTGCGACTAGGGGGCAGCATAGCTCAGTGGGTAGAGCGGCCGTCTGGCAATCGGAAGGTTGTGGGTTCGATCCCCGGTCCTGCAAACAGTATGTCAATGTGTCCATGAGCAAGACACTTAACCCCTAACTGCTCCCCGAGCGCCATATGTCAGCAGCTCACTGCTACTATACAATATAGGTTGGGTCAAAAATGCAGAGAAATCCAAATTTACCCGTGCGGGACTGATAAGGGAATGATTATTATTATCATTATTATTTCGGGTTTATAGCCTATCAATCGGGTCTAGATCATTTTTCAGACCAGTCATTAAACGTAGCCTACAGTTACATGTGTAAGGCTATTCAACCACAACTCTGGTAGTGTTGATACATTTTTCCAGTGATCCTTGCTGAGACATGTGAAATTCTTCCTCCTGTTATTTTTGCTTTTCCTTTGCTCAGCACCCAACTATGTTTATGAAATCAGTCACACTTGCATGAAGCCGACATGGTTTCCCCTTCTCCTTCTTCATTGCAGTGAGCAGCAAGAAGGAATGAGAATGGAGCAAAAGACACAATATCGAACAGGAAAAACATGAACACTTTGCTAATTTTTCATGTGTCCTTCACAATCCATAGTGGAATTTACACCCAGGAATTTCTGTTAAGAATCAAGTTTCATCAAGAAGTCATAAAATATCATACATTTAGAAAGCTAAACAAAATATTGCAAGATTGTACGCCAACTGCTGAGCCATAGAGGTGTGAGGCCCTGTGGAGTCACATTTTGCACACCCCATGTGATGGCTCTCTTTATTTAGAAAGGTGATAAGACTGATATTATATCAGAATAGAGTACTCTATCAAGCCGTTCTGTGCATGTATGTGTATAAACGTGTGTGTTTCCTATATGTGTATAGGGTAAAGGTAAAGAAAATACTAACCAGTGCATGTATGGATACGTTTTAACCATGATGGCAAGGTGATATGAGGTTAGCAGAAAATAGAGCCTTTATGATAGACTGAAATGCTGTGGCAAGATCATCTGCAGCTCCTGAAATACATAGTATGAACAAATAGCCACTTCATTTGGTCATTGTGTTCTTACAAGGAAATTTGTCCTCTGCATTCAACACATCCTATTGTATAAGAGCAGAGGGCAGTTACAGCACCAGGGGAGCAGACAGGGGTTCGGTGTCTCGATCAAGGACAATTCAACACCCTTTCTGAAGGAGACTGGGATCGGACCAGCAACCTTGCCATTACTAGATGACCTGCTCTACCTCTTGAGCAATGCCACCCTCACAAATATACCCTATACCCCAATCCAGTGAATAGTACACATGGTCAGTGTAACCCTAGTTAGTTAAAAGTAATTTGCATATGAAACCGATCATTGGTTTTCGTCGTCGTGCCACTATGCTATTCATAAGAATAGGAATACCTGCAGTCAGTTGAGACTGAAGAAGTCTCTTAGATAAATGGACTCCATTAATGGTAAATGGGCTGCATTTATATAGTGCTTTTCTAGTCCACAACCACTCAAAGTGCTTTGCGATGTACGCCTCACAATCCCCCACTCACATACACATTCATACACTCATGGCAGAGGCTGCCATGCAAGGTCCATACCTGCTCACCAGGAGCAGTTGTGGCAGGGGTGGGCAACATGATCCAGATAGGGCTGGTATGGGTACAGGTCTTTGTTCTAACTAAGTACTGAGTCTATAAATCAAGCTCCTTACCAAAAACTAGAAAGGTCTGTTTTTATCGGTCATGTCCACCCCCACATTGTGGGGGTGGACACAAAGCTAATTGGGACATTGGGGATCAAGGTCAGATGCCCTTCCTGATGACCCGTGGTGGATTCAAACCCACTACAACTGGCTTGTCAATTCCCGAAGTCCGCGCTCCATTGCTGAACTACCCCAGCCCCTTCTCTTATACTTTAATAATACTATGTACTATTACTAATACGTATGACTAATGCTGTTTAAAGATGTTTTTCCTTGAAAATAGAGTGCATTTAAAGATTTCCATTAATAACAACTTGTAAATTCTGAGCCTCCATAGTAACCACCCTGTCTCAAGCATGTGTCACTATCATTTCATAGACACGGTCAGAAGTGGCCTCATCATTACCGGTGTAACATCTCTCTGCAAAGACTTGAAATTACATTTAATTCGAATAACAAAAGGCACAGTGTTGCAGAGACTGCATAGGCTCAAGTTCTAGGCAATGTTTGTTTAGATGAGGCAGACAAGGAGACCTGCTGGAGACCTTCATAATGCTTATGTATACACATGTCGGAGAAAAAGGCAGAGAATGTCAAAACTGGAGAGGAAAAATAAATCTGAATGACTTTTCTGAGTAGTTTAGTGAGGTGCCAGTGGAGAGAGCTCACAGTAGATAATTGGATTTCATTTCAGTCCCCGGAGAAAATAAATGCATGCCGTCTCCTTGGAGCATTTGCTACAGGTATCATAAAGGCCAAGAGATGCCCCACAAAGAATATAATTCCTTGTTTCCAGTATGCAAAGACAAGCCAGAGGAATTGAAAACTTTTCTCGATTTATGATAATGCAGAGAAAATCTCTCCCTCTTATATGAAATGTCTTTTTCACACTCCATACACATTGGTAAGAAGGATAGAGTACATGGAAACATGCAGTGCAAAGTCATGCACAGGATGATATTTGGTGCTGATGGGTGTTGTCAATGCTCTCCCATGACCAAACATGAGAAAACAAAGGAATAGAGTACGCCTGACTATCATGTTTTGTAAACCTGAGCAGTGAAGTCATACAAATTCAAATACATTTGAACTCTATTCATTTTGTTTAAATCTATAAAACTCCAGATGATATTGCTTTGGGGACATATAGACAGTTCATGAACGGGTTTGCCGTTTCATCCCAGTCAACTGCTATTTTGATTTCTCACACTTTATTTTTTTTCCCCAAGTGGCTGGATGATGATGTGACTACATGCCAAGATGAAACAGATACCTGCTTTAGCTGCCATGATATCAAGATCGCCATTATTGCAAAAGGATTGTGAGAACCTCATAATCTGCGAAGACCTATGGGGCACATTAAAGTTGACATTATGAGGAGTAACTTAGCTGTTATACTTAAAGGGGGCCCTCTTGAACATCTGGTACTATTGTCATAGAAAATAACATTTGCAGCATGGTGGCTTGGTGTTTAGCGCTATTACCTCACAGCAAGAAGGTCTTACGTTTGAACCTAAGGCCATCCCAGGTCCTATCTGTGTCGAGTTTGCATTTTCTCCCCGTGTCTGTGTGCGTTTCATCCGGGTGCCGCAGTTTCCTCCCACCATCAAAAAGACAGGAATGTAAGGGTTAATACTCCTCCTTGTGCCCCTGAGCAAGGCAATAAAAAAGAACCAGAGTTGGTCCCAGTGCCCTGCAGCTGCTATATAATCGGATGGGCTAAATTTAGTGAACACATTTCATTATATGCATGCACAATGACAAATGAATAAAAGTGTGTTCTTTCTTCGCACCTGAACATGGCAGTAAGGTTATTTGTAACATCGGTATGTGTATCATTTAAGCTAATAGCTCAACACTGTCATATGCACTGCGCACAAAAAGTATCATTGTTACAATTCTACAGTAACCATCTTGTTTAAATTTAGTATCCTGTATTTGAAAAGCTTCCAGAAAACGGTTTTCTTCATTTTGTGCCATAGCACTACAGCAACTACATTGAAATTACTTGATTTAAATCCATCTCTTCAGAGAGTCTGCAGAGGCTATTAATTTTACTGTAGATAAAATGGGATTTCATAAATATTTAATGCGAAACATAAATGCCCAGTAAAGAGTGATAGGAGAGTAAATAAACCCCAGTGATCAAAATGTCTGCTCACATAAAGAGACCATTTTCCACTGCCCAGCTCAAGAGAAATAGCTTGTTAGAGTAACAAGACACAAAGAAGCCATCTAGGGACACAGACATTTTTACAGTCCATTAATCTATGAATAATTAAAAGCTCCCAGTCACCCCAGGGGAGGATATTATTTCTTTCAATACTGCCACTTGTTTAGCAGTTCAGAGATGTCCAAGCACAGCATTTACAGTTTTTATAGCCAGGACTTGCTGCACACAATAAACAAGCAAAGATAACAATTTTCTCTAATGTTATTATTGCAAATATAATCGCAAGCTACAGGAATGCATCAACTTTTTTTTTGAACTTATCAGTTTCATACTCTTGCACACTGTAGCCAGGACTGTTTGTGAATATGTATATTAACCTACATCAAATCTGCACTCCTGCACTTGGCAATGCAAACTAACTTGTGAAATCTGTGTGACAGGAAGAAAACCACTTTATTTGGTCATTGTGTGGTAAGAATGAAGCTCTTCCTCTGCATTTAACTCATTCTTTTGTATCAGAGCAGTGGGAAGCTGCAGCACCCAGGGAGCCGTTTGGGGTTCAGTGTCTTATTCAAGGACACTTTTTAATTACTAGATGACCCACTCTACCTCAGGATCTGTGCAACATTCTTTACTGATGTACGAAACAGTTCATACCTCATAGTAACTGGTCTCATCATAGCCTACTTATGACCCCCAATTCTGTAGTTTACTCCACCTCTAATATTATGTATAACTTGGAACTGCACTCATATTTCTAAATTTATTCTTAATAATTATTTTTGTCATCTCCATTATTATCATGTGCAACTGAGAATAACTTGATGTACGTCGCTCTGGATAAGAGCGTCTGCTAAATGCCTGTAATGTAATGTAATGAATAACATACCAAGTCAAATCCCTTCCATGTCATCATAGTTGCCAAAGAAACACAGACACGATTTGTTGCCAGACAGAGATCATGGTTTGATCCCGTCCAGTGTGGAATTTGCATGTTTTTCCTATGTTTGTCTGGGTTTTCTCTGTGTACACCATCTTCCTCTCATAGTCAAACACAAGATTATTAGGTGAATAGGTATGATATGAATAGTTTGTGACTGGCAGGCAACACTGCTGCGCAGCTGATACCACCCTGCTCCCAGTCTGATCCCAAAGTTGGCAGCAAAAAGACACATTTCCATTGTAGCCACCAGCGCATCAATAAAGTATCATTTAAATGACTTACACTTTCATAGTAGCCTGGGGACATGAACAATGCCAGTGCAACTCTGCTTCTTTCACTTTAAGGATACAACCCACAAAAGCTGTTAAAAGTGCCGTCATATTCAGGTGATAAAGAGATCACTTTCGATTCAATTTCAATACCAATTAACGGGACCAGATTTTATCACTTTTATAAAGAAAATAGTAATAATCAGTCCCATCACAGTTTCATAAATATAATGCAACGGAACTGGTAATTCAGAGTTTACCTGTTTTCCTTGAGAAGCTTTATTCATGTTATGGTAGATGTATATAACTAAATTTGTTCTCTACTTTTAACCCATCCTATGATATAAGACCAGTGAGCAGCTGCAGGGCCCGGGGACCAACTCTCATTCTTTTTCCTATTGCCTTGATCAAGGGGACAGGCAATAGCGCAAATTGCTGTGCCACTGTGCCGCCTGGTGAAGCAAAGTGAAAATATGTCACAAACAATAACTACTGTTGCTGTCTCACATGCAATGAGTTTTCAATACTTTCTGGGGAGTAGGCGCTCATAAATGCAGAGGATAAAAATTAATCACTTCCCATCTAATCTTAAGGGGAGTGGACAGAATTTCATTCAGTCAATTACCAGCTTTAAGTGTATAGTGTGTAGAAGTACACTTCTCTGTATGGTCTTTTTCTTTATTTTGTATTACTGTACTTGTGATACTGGAATGGCTTATGATTTAACAAATGCTTTGCTATTGTTTTCATTGATTCCAACAGCAGTCTTGATAACTTTAATGAGGATAAAGATGGTAAGATTGTGGTAGTTTTGGTGGTGGTGGAGTTTCATGGCAATGCCGTTCTGGTCACTGAGCACACAGCTGCAACAGCAATGTAAAGGGATAGTTTGACTCACAGGGTTTTCGCTACTATACGTTAAGTCTGATAAAATCATGAATACTTCTTCTATTGCAGTGTAAGCAGTCTGAAAGTACATTGAACAGCAAGTTTAGCCTTGCTTAGTTCAATCACTGGATGTCTACTAGGACCCCTTAAAGATTCACATGTTTGTCTGACTAAATAATTGGGACATACACCATACAATCAGCCAAAACATACAAACATACAATCAGCCAAAACATTAAAACCCCTGACATGTGAAGTGAATAACACTGATTACCTCATTATAATGACACCAGTTAAGGGGTACTATTTATTGGGCAGCAAGTAAACAGTATGTTCTAGAAGTTGACGCACTGGAAAATTGGGGATGTGTCAGGGTGTGAGCTACTTTGACAAGGGCCAAATTGTGATAGCTAGACAACTGGGTCAGAGCATCTCCAAAATGACAGGTCTTGTGTAGTGTTCCTGGTATGTAGTGGTCAGTACCTACCAAAAGTACTCCAAGGAAAGACAACTGGTGAACAAGCAATGAGAGCATGGGTACCCAAGCAGTTTTGTCAGCACGAGGGGGATTTACACAATATTAGGCAGATGGCTTTAATATTTTGCCTGATCAATGTACAGTAAAAATCCCAGAAAACAAACTACCCTCTTAATTACAATAAGCATAGAGCAAGCATGAAACCTGAAAGCATCAACTCAATATCAAAAAGGCTGCATCCAATTTTTAATAATTGGGCCTGTATTACCTCCATGCTGACTGACTAGGAGTGGAAAACAGAAAATGTAAACAGAAAATTATCAGTCATGTGCTTGGAAATGAGAATGCTCCAGAAACCCTTCATCTCCAGTCCTGGACACATGGATGTAGAAAGTATGAGCAGCAGACAAAAGGAGGAGTGTCAATGGCAGATGAAGAGGGAAGTACTGAGGTTTATAAGAAAGGCTGAGCTAATTATCTCATTCCTTCTTGGATGTTGGTGATGATTTGAATTGATGAAATTGCAATTACTAACCCACGTCTCCGTCTAAGTTTATGCTGTGCTACTGATATTATGTAGGTGAACTGTTTAATAAACCTGCCTTGCATCATCTAAACTATCATAAATGCAAAGAAAAAGACCCCATTGCATTTAGTAAACAGTCAAGAGTGCAATACGCAATACAAACTCATGAGAGGAGATGGTGATCGGTACAGTGGTGGAAAGCAAATAATTAAGGAATTATCTAAATAGAGGATCACCACAGCTAGCTATGCACTGAGGACCCTAGACCTTGGTGACTTTTTTTCCTTCTCAGGCTGACGCTTTTTATTGTTTATGTGTTTGAATGAAACAATTTCATTTTGCGAAAACGTTTTCGACATCACTTTAAATACTACTGCAGATACATCTATTAGGTTAATGGCTAATGTGACTAAAACAAGAAAACAAAAAGTGTGTCCTCGCATATTCCAACAATAGTAAAAGAGTATGCGAGCCGTTTAAACATCAATAGCTACTTAATTGGATCTGTAAAGTCTGACAGGGCACAGAACAAGCTCCCACCAAGTTTTCATCTCAACACATGAAAGAAAAATGAAGGACAGTCTAAAAACTACGGTTCATAAAACTATTAATAAAATCAATAAAAAGCTATCCCAGATAACTGAATCATTCATCTGGACACAAAGCTTAGTCCCACTACGTTTCATCCCATTAAGCTTTGTGTCCTACCGGTGGTTTCCTTGAAGAATGTGGGGACTAATCGCGACACAAAAAAAACGGACCTCTCTCGTTGTATATAAATGTCCTTTTAAAATTGTTACATTGTGATTCACATCAATTGACAATTTCATCATAATGGTGAAAATAACATGTCTGAATGTTAAATTTTCCTCGGAACAAAGGTTTAAAAAAACAGTACAAATGTACATCTGTAAAATAAATTCAATCTACTTATTTTTCTAGACCTCATTTTAGATTTTGCCATGCTACAGTCCCATGTTACCCTATTATTTCAATGACAGGCCAATTTTATTCGTCATCAAGGGTACCTAAATAAAATCTAACGATACCTTAAAAGGCTCTAGTTCCTACCTCTCTACTACTTCTTAAACAAAAACCACCATCCCTTCCTTCCCCAAAATGAACTCGTGCAAAATGTGGAAGAAAACTAAAAATGCATGATTTTCTATCTAATTCATGGTAATTACCTCTTAGTAATGTCCTTCTGGGCACAGCGTTGACCCACTTACAAAATGATACTGGTGCAGAGACACCAACACGTAACTATCACAAACATAGTCATTGACTTGTGCACATATCTAAAAAAGTATTTCTAGCACACATGTGCATAGCTGTGGGTATTCCTGCACTCAAATACACAAAACACTATGTGGGCCCAACCAGATTAACATATCATTATATGGTATTAAAGACCCCTTCCAGTCATGTCTTAAGACATAACATGCTCTGTTTGATAATAAATTGATGTGTTTATTTCTGCAAAAAAACACAAAAAAGTCAAATTATCTTTTTAAAAATCCTTGTGGTGCCAGTGCCTTGTGATGCCATTGTGGGGTCACTCATATCACCAGTGATCCCACCATCTGCCCTTAATCCCCCACACCCCATCTTGGTCCAAGTCCACCCCCACAATGTGGGTACTAATCATTACATAAAGATGGACCTTTTATCTTGTTAAAATCCTTAACACATCGTTTCCTTCATTAAACAAATCCAGAATCAGAGGCACCCTGGTGGCTCACCTTGTATAGCATGTACCACATAAGACTGTCCTTACAGCAATGACCCAGATTGGACTCCGACCCTGGACCCTTTGCTGCATGTCCTCACCTCTCTCCCCTGCCTTCCCAGCCTCTTTCTTGACTATCATATCAATTAAAGGTGGAAAATGAAAATAAACTGAATCCATGAGGAGCTAGAAATTGAACCAGTGACCTTCAGAACACAAGACAACCTGCTCTACCTCCTGAGCCATACCACAAATTTGTCAATGGCTTTGCCATCCGCCTCCACCTCTGTGCCATCACCTCTCTGCCGCCTGCCCTCGTCAATAAAGAAAAGAAAAATAAACTTGCTGGTTGACCAACATGTTTGCTCTTACTTGCTGTGTCCCCAGGATAAATGGATGGCCTAGTGTCTGGCCTCAATGCAAGTTATGCAGCAGAATCAATCCAATCCATCCAATTTATGATAAACTGTCAAAACAGTGCTCTTGAAACTGGCTATTGCAAACCCCCATTTTCTCTAGAAGTTCGGCTAGGACATTATGAGCTTTCAAAATAAACTGCACCCATTTCTCTTGGATTTTCAGATCCTTTGGTGATAAATGAAGGCTCACTGTTTCTCCATTTATAAATTTGAAGCCAAAAACAAAACATCCTAGCTACTGTTTTGAAAGTGGTGAAAATTACAGCTGGCAAAATTATAATAAGTATACCTGGCTTCTTATCTGGGGCCATGGTGGTTCAACGATACAGGTCTTGCCTCCAAGTCAAGCATGGCAGGTTCGATCCCACTGCAGTATGAGATCTGGCCTTAATACCTCATGCTCAGTAAATGTGAGGCGCGCAATGTAAAGCGCTTTGAGTTGTCACTAGACTACAAAATTACGATATATAAAAATTAGTCAATTTACCAAATAATCATCATCACATCAGTGAGGCAGAAGCACATAGCAATATGCAAAGCACTATCCCCATTCATTCACAGGATTGGTTCCTTGGGTTTATGACATGAAATCTTGTTTGACTAAATCCATTTTTGAGACTATCTTTGATATAATGCAGTTTCAAGACAGATATGCTCAGCCATGGCTTTGACTGCTTATTTTGCTCCCGATATGTCTAGTAACACCACCCTAACTCCACATGGACATGGTAACAAGGCTAAAAACTTGATTTTCATCAGGGGGGGGGCTGTCTTTAAGCAAAGTTTCCAGACAAAAATATACCACTTTGAATTACCAGCGGGTTTCATGAGATTAGAAAAATTTTCATCACTACTTTAAATTGTCATATCTCGATAAAGCTGCAATGAGATAAGATGTAAAGGTTTGATATGATCATCCCACATTCAAAATCTTCAAAGATCAGATAAAATCAAAAGTCTTCTGAATTGTGTTTAAAGCCTTTATTTTATCTAAACCTTGTAAGATTTCCAAAATGCATGAGGTCTTCCCAATTTTACCCCACATTTCACGAGAAAATTTGCCGATGGTGATTCAGGGAAAATTGTTTTTATGGTTGTACAGTTGGTAAACACTCAATTTCACAAATAAAATCAAACACAGCCATTGTGCTATCTATCTAAAAGTAACAACATTCAATTCTGAGCTCTTGAAATTCAACACCAGCA
>OMLC01042477.1:0-11403 GCA_900302585.1 Regalecus glesne | reverse complement strand
TGTATATATGTATACACACTTCTTCTCATATATATTTATTTTACTTTCTTTTATCTTTATCTCATGTTTCTGTATTGGAGTCTCCCAGCCAAAGAATTTCACAGGATTTTACTTGTACAACCGGAGTGACAATAAAGATCTTGAATCTCAATGTTCAGCTTCAGATTAAATACAACTTATTCATTTCTGAAACTGAGCATCAATACTCCTGCTCCTCTTATGCTCCTTTTTAGCTCTTTATTAATCAAGTTTATCCCTTTCAACTGATGAATATAGATCAGAAAGTGATCGTTGGCACTACCGTCTTCGTATCGCTGGTAGCAATGCTTTATTTGTGCTGAAGCTAGCCAGAGTAAACTCCAGGACCTCTGAGTTTTGAACTGCTTGGGCTCCAGGAACTATTTGCGTGGATCTGGCACCTCTGGAATGGATTTAATAAAAAAGAGTTTTCCCTACTATTCCCAAGTGATAATATCAAATCACATCAATGATTCATCCCTCAAATAAAGCAGAGTAATTAGGGCAACAGTCTCTTGCTCAAGGACACCTCGACACACTTTTCTGCAGGTGCTAGGATCAAACCTGCAACCATCCGATCACCAGATGACCACTCTACCCACTGAACCATGCCAGCCTCATGTAGTATTCTAACAAACATATCATGTGTTAGGGCCCTTTAAAGTCAGTTTGGTTATCTGAACTGTCAATGCTCCAGTTTTGTCCCAAGTGCTTGACCATGTAATTCACACTATGCCAATGACAGCATGCCTCATCTACTTACAGTTATACTAATTTAATAGGCATGCAGGGAATATCCACTGGATTAGCAACGTAATCAATTACAGTGACTTTCCTCATCATCTCTCTTTATGCACATCATCAGTTCGCTTAAGAGACCCTAATCAATTCAAACAGATCATCTCTTAAGTATGTCTGTATGTGTATGTGTTTGTAGCTACAGTAATAGTAGTGAGTGAGAGTGAGTGCTCATATCTGATGTCAGGACATCAGTAGTGCATAACAGCAGCAGATGTGTAGAGGTAATTTGAACCCCGGAGAGAAACCTTATGATGTGTTGCAAAGCATTATGGGTAGATTATCTGTCATTAAACTTGAGTGGCCTTCAATGACAGAGCTCTGCTACCCCCCTTCACACACACACACAACTATTTGGTAAAACATGTGCCCTTTGGGTTATCTCTGAGTTTTAATCATATCAGTCAACAGTCTGGTAAAAGCATAGCAAGTGCTTTTTACAACAATGGTTTCTGACTGCTCCAATTTAAGACAAGTAATGCCACCATGCTTTACTCTCAAAAATAGATGATTTGATATTTTTTATGCTTTAAAGGGGGGTAATAAAGTGCTCCTCACCCCTGAATGAAATTATATGCTCTGATTAACAATCAAAATCTTCCACATCTAGTGTCAGACATTTTCATTTTCTAAGGGTCAAGTTTATGTAACCAATTTCCTGAGGCTCAGTCGGGTGGGGGTCAGTGAGGCACGCACTCATCATGATATAATGGTGACATCACCACAGTAATATGAATTCAAAACAATGTAGAGATAGAGAACATGACATTTTATAGAGATTTTCTACACAATTTTCTAAACAGTATGTTATAGCCTTTACAATCATTCCCAGAATGATAAAATCCACCTCATTGCAGAAGAAAGAAAAGTGTGCTGATGTTTGCAGTCAAACATGTCAGGATGCCATTACCTAAGACCATGTACTCACTAAAATGGGCAGTGATCCGCATTGTTTTGGCCAAAATACATTGCTCAATGTTGTCGAAACAGTTTAATAACATATTCAACGGCATAGCTTTTGATTGGATGCTCTTTATTTCCTGTATTCAAGACCAGCAATGCTAAATACTACAACTACTAATATTACTACTAGCAATGCTACTTTTTCTATTGTTACCACTACTATTACAATGACTACTACCACTACCACTGCTATCACTAATATTACTACTACTAGCATTTCGACTGTTTCTATTTGGGGTCGCCACAGTGGAACATCTGTTTCCATCTCTTCCTGTCCTCTGCATCTTCCTCTATCATATCAGTTACCTACATGTTCTCCCTTACCACATCCATAAACCTCCTCTTCGGTCTTCCTCTTGTCCTCTTGCCCAACAGCTCAATTTTCTGCATCCTTCTCCCAACATACCCAGCATTTCTCCTCTGCACATGTCCTAACCAGCACAATCATGTCTCTCTTGCTTTGTCTCCAAACCGTCCAACTTGAGCTGTCCCTCTCATGTACTCATTGCCAATGCTGTCCTTCTTCCCCACTCCCAGCAAAACTCGTAGCATCTTCAGCTCTATCCGCATTGTGTCTTTTTGTCAGTGCTACAGTCCCCAAACATAGCTGGTCTCATTACCATCTTGCGAACCTTCCTCCCTCATACTGGTACCTCCCTCGTACTGGTACCCTTCTCATGAAAATTGCTCATTGCACTGTTTGCTATCAAGTCCAACCTGCCTTTACTCTCTTCTTCACCTCTCTTTCACCCTCCTCTTTACCTTGAACAGTAGATCCCAAGTATTTAAACTCATCCACCTGCATCTTCACCATTCTACTGTCTTCCCACCTCTTCAGACCCAACTCAACCTGTTCCCTACTCCCACAACATATCACAATGTCATCTATGAACATCATAGTCCACAAAGTCCTACCTTACCTCATTCATCAACCTGTCCATCAGCACTGTGAACAAGAAAGGGCTCAGAGCTGATCCTTGATGTAACCACACCTCCAGCTTGAACCCCTCCATCATTCCTACCACACACCTCACCACGGTCAAACTGCCCCCATATATATCCTGCACCACTCTTACATAATTATCTGTCATTCCTGAAGTCCATGAAGTCCCTGAAGTCCTCAGCACGACATCTCCTCTTTCAGCACACTGTCATATGCTTTCTCTAAAGCCACGAAGACACAATGTAACTCCTTTTGACCATCTATATTTCTCAATCAACATCTCAAAGCAAACATTGCATCTGTGGTGATCTTTCATGGCATGAAACCATACTGCTACTAACTAATCCTCACCTCTCCTCTTAGCCTAGCTTCCATGACTCTTTCCTATATCTTCCTATATCTTCCTGCTTTAGCTGATCAACTTTATACCTCTGTAGTTGGTACAGCTCTGCACATCTCTCTTATTCTAGAAAATTAGTACCATTATGGGTCTTCTCCATCTTGTCTTTTCACATTCAAAGATTGTATTAAACAATATCGTTGAACAAATAAGAGATCAAAGATTTCCAGTATCTTCCTGAAGTGTCACATTTAACATCAGTATTTTTTAAATGGAGTAATAGAAGCTTGACATGAGATTTACTGAATTTCATCTTTACCTAAAACTCAAATTATTGAGTGGAAATAACCTCTGATGGCTTTGTCTCTTGAGCCAATGACTGGTGAGTGATTACTGGGGCGTGTGTAATGGTTTCTTTTTCTGTCAAGTTTTCAAGCTCATTTACTTTTGTTTGAACATCCACAGGGTGTTGACTTTGCACTCGGGTACATTTGCACTCAGTGCCAATAAAGCACCTTTGAATTGAAAGTAGATGCAGTGAACAAATTAGGCTGACCTGACAACACAAATCTAAACTAACCAAAAAAACAAGGAGGATTTGTTTTCATGGTGAGTAGTGGTGATGTGGTTAGTGACGTAACAAAGACATCACCACACACATCAGGATATAGTTGGTGATTCACAGCATGAGGCAGGGGGGTGGGACAGAGAGAGAATGAGCATGAGAGAGATTGAGCGCATGTGAATTTTTTTAACAAAATGATATAATGGGATAAACTAACAAACATTTGTGGAGGCGGGGGTTGTGGCTGTACACAGCTTGTTAATGGGAGCCATTTTGAAGAGAACAGACAATGAAGTCATCAACTGCCAAGGCTTACCTCTAATTACACACGGATGCCTTGTTAGACTGGATCCTAACAGCAGCTAGCGGATCTGCTGGGAGCTTAGCATTAGCTTGAGTCAGCGGTGTGCAAACAAGCATTGGCAGTACATATTCTGGGGCAAAGACAGGCTTAATGTGCTTATAGAGTGTTAAAAACAGGGAACAGATGTGTGCATCTCCCAGACTGTATGGAGACTTTTGCCCATCATAGGTGAACATATTTGGAGCATACTGAAAGTGTGCCAACTTCACTTGTGAGGAGTCTTTTTTGGAGGAAAAAATAATGAAGAAATAAAAAATAAAAAAATGAATAAATCATTAAACAAAAGGGTTTCATTTACCTCTAGCAATGACAAAAAGGATGACAAAGAGGGGGGTACATGAGAATCAGAATCAGCTTGTTGGCCACATGGGTTTTCATTACATGGACTTTGACTCTAGTTTCATGGCTCTCACACGTATTTCACATAGAACGACAGCAGAGTAACCTTCAGACAGATACACAAGTATTGACTATAGCAAGGAATGTTTTATGTGTCATGGTCATTTCTCATGTTGTGGGGTTGGACAAAGACTTGGGTGGAGCATGGGGAATCATAGCTAGATTCCATTCCTGATGCTCTGTGGGGAATTCAGACCTGCCTCTGGCTTGTCAGGTCCTAAGGCATACACACACTCTACCCACTGAGCTACTGTGCCCCCCCCCCCACACACACACACAAGTATTGACTATATATCACAAAAACAGGTGAATCTGTTCAACTGGATCAGAAGTTTATTGAGAAACGAATTGTCGCTCAATGAGAGTACATCTATCGGCGTCTTACAATGCCGTGATCGCAAACATTCCCCAATCCTCTGTGAATGGTGCTCATTGTCACTGAATGTGCAGTTGATCACCCAACTTGCATATGAAACCAGCCTATTGTTGTGTGGCATCAAGGTACCGTTTATAATGAGGGGGATGTTTGCCTTCAGCTCAGACTGAAGAAGTCACCTGGTGAGTGACGAAACGTTTCTCAATAAACTTCCGATCCAGTTGAACAGATTCACCTCTTTTTGTGATTTCCCTACCTGGATTATTGAGCATGCATCAAGATATATTGACTATATAATGGTGAGAATAATAAGAAATAAAGAAAATTAATACACAGAAAGTATTAGAGAGAAAACTTAATGTGAAGAAAAGCGGTGTATTCAATACATTCTTATCAGACCTCTTGGTAAGTCTCTGTTCAAAAATAAATCTGTATTATTGCCATGGTCCATCAAACATGAAATAGGGGCTTGGCTTTAAACTGGCAAGTTGAGGCATATTGTGTGATATTGGGTTGGTTTGAGGGCAAAAATATCAGCTCACGGATACAAAAAATGACTCCAGCACAGACTTCGCTCTGCAAACATCTGCTTGGGCTTCTTTTGTACATACACATACTCTATGGGTATCCATCAGTTCACAAGTTTTTCTGACCTTGAGCGGCTCTTTAGTTGTTAGCACATTACTTCACAGCAAGGATGTCCTTAGTTCAGCCCCAGCCCTTCTTTGTGAAGTAAGCATGATCTCCCCATCGTCATGTGAGTTTCTGTTGGGGACTCCAGTGTCCAAAAACTCTAAATTTCCATCCATCCATCTATCATCAACCATTCATCATATCATATCATAGCACAGTGGGTAGAACCGATGTCTGGCAATCGGAGAGTTACAGGATCAATCCCTGGTCCTTCAGAGAGCATGTCAAGGTGTTCTTGAGCAAGACACTTCACCCCTAACGGCTTCCCGAGCACCATATGTTGGCAGCTCACTGCTCTTATATAATAGGATGGGTTAAAGTGCAGAGAAATCCAAGTTTCCCCTTGCGGGACTGATAAGGGAATCTATTTTTTAGCTTTAAAAACAAGAAATAAAAAGTCAGGTTGCAGGGGAACTGGGGCCTGTATTTCAGTTCTCATTGGGGGAAAGTTGGGGACACACCCTAAAAGGGTCAGCAATCTATCACAGGACAGAGCAACTAGGGGAACATGGTCTAACTCAACAGCACTTCAACACAGTTCAGTGCAAGAGTGGGGCTCGAACCAGCAACCGTCAGATTGCCAGACGACCACTCTACCCACTGAGCCATGCCGCTCCTTTTAAATTTCCAAAAGGTAGAAATGGTCTTTGTGTGTTTAAGTGTGCCTTGTAAGTCTATCTCTCTTTTCTACCCAATGCGTCTGAATTTGATTACGTGAATATGGATAAAAATGAATGGCATCAGCCAAGACAGACAGTGCTCTACAATTTAAAGGTGGATTACAAAAAAGTGCTTGAATCTTGACATCTTTTGTGCAACATTGTGGACACCAACAATAAACCAAAGCAACCAAGAAAAGAAACAACAAGGATATGGGTAGCAAATATTTGGCACGTTTGCCAGTAGTTTTTGTTTACTACTATTTGCTTCATAGTTTACTGTCAACTGTGAACATAAACATGCTTTCAGAGACAGGGGTAGCAAAAAAAACAAACCCGCTCAGCTGGCCCTAGTACCTGTATTTTTGAAAGTAGAAACCTGGAGAGAGAGGGTGGCATGGCTCAGTGGATAGAGCGGTCGCCTTGCAATCGGAAGGTTGCCGATTCGAGCCCTACGCTTGCAGAGAAGCATGTCAAAGTGTCCTTGAGCAAGAAACTGTTTCCCTCATTGCTCTGCCCTGTGACTAGTGACCCTTCAGGGGTGTACCCCTGCCTTTCACCCAATGAGAACTGAGATAGCCTCCAGTTCCCCCGTGACCTGAGTTCGGATAAGCAGCTGACAATGGATGGATTGATGGAAATCTGGAGATAGAGTGGCAGGGTTACAGACTTTATTTCTATCAGTATCATTTAGCAATCATATTTCAATTCCGTATCTTCAATAAACCTGGGGGAACAGAGGTTGCGTGTTATCAACGCTCTCATCATAAAATAAGATACGGTATTCCTTTATTAGTTCCACAAGAGGAAATTTGCAATGTTATAGCAGCGCAGTAGAACACAGGACAGACGCAGGGGAAAAAAAGTTCAAGTTACATATGGATATCTTGAAATGAAATCCTGAAATATCGAATGATCCACTGTCTATCATGGAGGACAGCTTAAGTCAAGTCAAGTCAATTTTATTTGTATAGCCCATTATCATAAATTAACAATTTCCATCAGTGGACTTTACATTAACACAACATATTGTCCTTAGCCATCATCCTCCTTTCTCCCACTACCTCCAAAATGAGGAGGGGACATCCCAGGACAGAGGTTACTCTCCTGATCAGTCCATTGAGTCTCTTCCTATCCAGAGCCCAAATGCTGCTCCTCCAGCAGAACACTCCATAAAAACGACTGGTGCCACCAAAGTATCATAAAATATCTTGAGGAGTGTCCCCTGCACTCCAAAAGACCTCAGTCTCCTCAGTAGATACAGTCTGCTCTGGCGCTTCTTATAAAGTGATTTTGAGTGGTCAGTCCAGTCTCACCAATTCAAACAGCACACAGTACTGCATTTTACTTAGAAGAGGAGCGTGACAACATGGGATGGAATCTGTACCATTTTCTGCCTGCAATATTTAAGAATAAGACATTTCTTTTTTTCTTTCATCAATCTTTCATATCCCAACTGAACTGCTACAAGTGGTCTGTCATTCAACTGATTCACATCATGCATACCTATGTTACATTAAGCCAGCGAGTATAAAGTGGCAGGGGAAAAGTAGATAGGGTTAATCTCCTTCTCCCGTAGCCTCTAAAAAACTCTGGGGTTGTATTTGTCAAACCTCTTAGGCTAAAAATTTGGTCTTAAGTGAAAGATAAAAATAATACTTATTCATTTTTGCTCTTCCTGATAAAAGCTCTTGCTCTTTTGACTTTGAGGAAAGGAGAGGCACTTTATCTGGTCATTTTATTCCTACAATGAAATTTGTCCTCTACATTTAACCCATTCTATTGTATAGGAGAAGTAGGCAACAGCAGCACAGTTAGGGGGATCAGTGTCTTGCTCAAGGAGACTCTAGCTCACTTTCTGAAGGAGCCAGAGATCTAACCAGTAGCCTTCTTTTGACTAGATCACCCACCCTACCTCCTGAGCCATGCCGCCCCCTAAAGATACTGATAAAGATGGGCTCCATGGCTTTCGCGACTGGGCTAGAAGTCCCAAGAATAGGGAGGAGATTGTTTGGGGACATAGGTGAGCCGCACCTCCAAGGCTGTACTAGACTTGTATGATGATGTGCAGCTACTGACACATTACTAGTCTAATAGACAAGGAATAGGATAATCAGCAATGCGGGCACATTTAAACAAAAACAATAATCATTAACAATGACTCCGGAGTCAGTGTGATGGTAAGGACTTCTGCTTAATATCACACTGCTACAAAAATTGTAGGAATTAAAAATTCTGATGTTTGGCCTGTAATGTGACAAATGTGGGCTGAATCAATGCAGTTAACTGACAATATATCTCTTTCTTTCTTTGTTAGTGACTGTAACACTAATATTTTATATACTGGTAGCATAAATTATTGTGAAAACACCTAAAAATCACTCCTACAAAACACAGATTGGGCACCTTGATAAATTCATCTTGCATCACACTTAGTGAGGAATTTTCTTTACTCAAATTGGCTCTTTGAATAGTTCTTAATTGGAATCCTTGGAGCTTTAATCAACACAATGTGATCCGTCCTGGTCTTCCTTGTGAGTGGTATAAACCCTGGTTAGTAGGTCAGCTGGAGACAGAGAGCCCTGCTTAACTGAGAATTTTTCACTTTGCTCTGAGACTGGCACTCTACGCAGATAAACACAGCAAGCAAAAACAGACAGAGCAGCAACTCTTTCAATATACTTACATAGAAAGAGGTTGACAAAGGTGGCTAAGGGTTATATATGGACATTCTGTAATAATAAAATCCATTTTATGTCACTATCACAGTCTCTCTATGCATTCTTTACTACAGCTGCCAGGACCTTTGCTATGATACAGTAGTCACATCAAACTGTGAAATATTTGTCAATCTTGATTCAGGCAGATCCCACAGACAAGAACATAAATCTCAAACGCAAAAAAAACATTGAATGAATGAATGAAAATTTTATCATCTCCTTTCCCACTCCTTTGAATTATCGAAAAGAAAATTAAATTAAATAAAACTCACTATTGAATATCACTCTGATGTCCTACTGCTTTAAAATCTGAATTATATTTTGTTTAAGGGGCCATGGTAGCTCAGAGGTAGAGCACATGCTTTGGGAACAGACAAGTTAGAGGCTGTGCGTTCAAACTAATCACGAGTCATCAGGTAGGGCATCCAGCCTTGATCCCCAAGCCTGCCTTGATATGGAGTGGCAACCTGTCTGGGGTGTTTCCCCGCCTAATGAGTACCAAGAGAGACACCAGCATAGCCCTGCAACCCAACTTCCTATAAGCGGTTGACAATGGCTTAATGGATGTTTTGTTTACTTTAGCATCACAGGACTCTGCTGATTTCATTTCATGGACTAAAACTTGAACAGCAATGACAATTACTTGACATATATATGGAAATGCACCCCCCCACACACAAAGATGCACACACACACACACACACATACACAAACACACACACACGCACATGCTCATGCGCAGACACAGGCAAAAGACGAACATAAATCCATATGAATACATCCCTGTGTTCATGGGCACAAGTTGACTTAGTGAAGTGTTATAGACCCGCTCTAACTACACTGATATAATTTTCAGCATTACAAATGAATAAAATGACTGAATGACATAAAACTACTGACAGATGCTAAATAGTCCCCCTGTTATCGCTCCAAAGGAATTCATAATTCCTAAGAAAATTGACTTTATCATCAACAATCCAAGGGGTGGCATGGCTCAGTGGGTAGAGCGGTCACCTGGCGATTGGAAGGTTGCACGTTTGATCCCCGGTCCTGTAGAGAAGCGTGTCGAGGTGTCCTTAAGCAAGACACTGTTTGTTCCCCTAACCTAACCACTCCGGCCTGTGATAGACTGGCAACCTATACAGGGTGTACCCCTGCCTTTCGCCCTACGAGAATGGAGATGGGCTCCCGTTCCCCTGCGACCCGATTTCGGATAAGCGGTTGACGATGGATGGATTAACAATACAGGGTATTGGCATGCTTCCTCTTGGAGCAACATGGCCATTACTGCAACAGCTGGGCTCTTTGAAAATTGTGTGTCTCTATGTGTGTTTTGGATTAGTGATTTTATTACACTGAATTTGTTCTTAAAAAGACAAGTATTGATTGATTATGGTGCAGCATGTTATCACTCTTGCATCATCATAGCACATATGCATTTGTGTGTGGGGGGGGTCTGTGCGCCCTGTACATACGGTATCCTGAGTTTGCATGACTAATATTCAAGTTATAGCTTTAACATAGTATGGACACTCCAGTAAAAAGGCAGAGGCAAACTCATGCACCAATGCAGATGTGTTGAAAATACTGACAGCCGGAGGGCAAAACATAATCGACAGGCATCACCAATGTCATGTATTCAATGGACCCATTAAGTCTATACAAACACACAGTTGTAGTGGACTTTGCAGGGGGCACTGGAATAAAACAGTAAAAAAGACATTATGTCCATACTGAAGACTATGTAGGTTTAAGTGAGCATGTTACCCACAAAATATCCTCTTTGGGTCACAACTTGCAGCTTGACTGGTTTACTAATGCTTCTTCAGTGCAGCAGAAATGTGCTCGTAATTTTTTAAGTAGAAAGCCTCCTTGATGAGAATGTGCATGTGGATTGATCTGGGAAAGTACTTATTGTTTTGTCCACATGGCAATTCTCCAGCCATATTACCAAATCATTTCCATTATTTCATCTACAATATATTTTGACATTGAGAACACAAAATTATGTCACAACAAAGCTGAATTGATTCAGCTAGATAAGAAGTTTATTATTAGTTATTAAGGGGCGGGACAGTGGTCATCTGGCAAACGGAGGATTGCAGGTTCAATTCCCGGTCATGCTGGAAGCATGTCGAGGTGTCCTTGAGCAAGTCACTAATCCCCTTACTGCTCCCTGGGCACCAAATATGGGCTGCTCACTGCTCATATACAATAAGATAGGTCAAATGCAGAAATTGCGAATTTTCCCTTATGGGACTGATAGGGGAAATTAAAAAAATAAAAATATAAAAAAAGATTCCCTTATCAGTCCCGAAATTTGGATTTCTCTGCATTTTTGACCCAACCTTTGTATAGGAGCAGTGAGCTGCCAACATATGGCGCTCGGGGAGCAGTGTCTTGCTCAAGGACACCTCGACATGCTATACGCAGGACCGGGGATCGATCCTGAAACCTTCTGATTGCCAGATGACCGCTCTACCCACTGAGCTATGCCGCCCCTTTTTTACAATTTTTCTACAATACAAATTTACAATTATTATTATCATTAATAATAATTATTTC
>OMLC01042476.1:0-19774 GCA_900302585.1 Regalecus glesne | reverse complement strand
ATATATATATATATATATATATATATAAACATATATGTGTGTGTGTATATATATACACACACACACTCGCACACACACACACACACACACACACACACACACACACACACCCGGTTCTTCGCTGACCAACTAGAAAGTCACATTTGAATCACAGAAAAGGCGAATAAGTTCAACTGGATGAGAAGTTTTATCCAGAAAGGTTTTTTTCACTCATACAGATGACATATCCAGTCTGGTATATATTGGTGTTGTTTTTTGTATTATAATGTTTTGTTTGTTGGAGGTTATCTGTCATGTAATAACAGAAATAAACAGGTCGTACGTGAGATTTCCAATCAAATATCAACAATCGGATTATTGGTAAATTATGGGAAACCCAGATATCAGGCCTAAATTGTGTGCTGCTCTTGGACACGTAGTTCCTTAAACACTTCAGACGTTTTCGGGGGGCACCAAGAGTGACCTCTACTGATACGAAGCAGCTCCGCTGAGCGGCTCGGCCAGCCGGGCGGTTCTGACGTACTGGAGTGTTTTTACGACGGTGTGCTCACACCACGTCAGTTTCCGTCAGTGTGACTTGCGAAGTGCAACTGCGGTGAACAAGCCTTCTGCGTGTATAATACCTACACAGGCATTGATTTCGCCGCCTGGGGCCGGTGATCGATAAGCGTGTACACGGTGGGAGCAGGTCTACAGCCCACGTTGGCGGAGCTGCCTCCAGGATTCAGCTTTACTTGGATTCAGAGGAAGTAGCGCCGAGGCCCGACCGAAGGCTCCAGCGGCGGATCTGAAAAGTTTGTTGTGGTCACGTGACCCGGGGGTAATGCGGTGCTGAAGTTTGTTCTCTTAAAACCCGCTCCGCTCAGCTAAGTCCACACATCCTCCCCGTCTCACCTCCCGTCTCCCACCCTGACACGATGCCTCAGGCCAAACACCGGAAGATCGCTGTGATGGGTTACAGGTCCGTAGGTGAGTCGACGCACAACCCCAAGCCGAGCTAACACGACTAGCTCGTTAGCTTGCCCAGCACACAGGCTTTGTTTTCCTTCTGAACGTGTCTGCAGGATCTCCGTGTTATCTTCGGTCCATCTGTGCTCATCCAGTCTTAGCCAATGACTCATCGGCGCTCTGTACGGGACACTCGTACGCTAACTACCCTAGCAGTCAAAACATCCCTTAAACTCGGACCGTGGTTGAATTTATATTCACTCTTCATGGGCTGTGGGTTCGAACCCACCTGGGGCATCACAAAGGGCATCCGGCATCAATCCACGAAAACTCTATCTAAGTCCGTGTCCACTCCCAAATAGTGGATGACTAATCGTGACACGTAAATTGGACCTCTCATTTTAAAATCACGCTAATCTCAATTGCCGTCGTCCTTTCAAATGTAGTTTTCTTTTTAACGAGGCTAGGTGTGTTCCCGGATACTCATCTTGCTATGTCATACAAAAGGAATTTGAAATAGTTTTGATAAAATCATTATCTTCCTTCGGGGCCTTTCTAATCTAGTGAACACTTGAAGTGAATGTCCTTTTTTCTTACTCACCTATGGACAAGCCAATGACTTCAAAATGTTATAGCTAGCAATCTCTCCAGTAACCTGCTATTGTCTCCAACCATTTTCTATTAGCAATTGATTTGTGAGATTTTCCAACGAATGTGAATTGCTACTTTTTGACAATTGAGTAATTTTTCTGGATTTTGGTTTACATGGAGGAATATTACTGGCAATTAGTAAGAGATTATTTTTACACTGTCATAACTTATATTATAAAGGCTGTCATGTTTCATGTTTCTACACAGGAAAGTCATCTCTTACAATTCAGTTTGTGGAAGGACAATTTGTTGACTCCTATGACCCCACCATTGAAAACAGTACGTATCATTTAGATGTCCGTAAGAGTTTGAAATTATGATAATTATCCAATGTGTCGTGACACACTGGGAAAAACAAAACTTAACTAGTCCATACTACTCCCCAGCTTTCAACAAAATGGTTTCCGTCAATGGTCAAGACTTCAATCTTCAGCTGGTCGATACAGCCGGACAAGTAAGGTTTCTGCCATCCTGTTGCTGGCTGAGTTTTCTGTTTTGTTTTACAGGACAAGCTGCTGTAACAATGGTCCAACATGTACTTTTTTATCGTGAGGCAGACACTTTTGGAGTACTTTTGCACTGGCATGCATTTTTCTGATCACAAATGCATACTACTGCAAAGGTGCTGTTTATATCTGAAATTTATAGTCTGTCATATAAGCTATAGATTATAAGCTAGAGACTATACATTTTATGATAACCAGTGCCCTTTAATTTTCTAGAATGTTTATATTTTGACTCAGACTTCTGTGTGGTTGGTAAGCTACCTAGCTTGTATGAACTAATATGCACCTGCTCCCTTTCTCTCTGCAGGATGAGTACTCAATTTTCCCTCAGTCCCATTCAGTGGACATCCATGGGTATGTCCTTGTCTACTCTGTAACCTCCATGAAAAGGTAAGTAAATTGTTATTCATGTGCCATATACCTATATTGAATGATGTATAAAGTGGTAATGTCTACACTAAAAGGACTTGGTTATCAAATGACTCCCTGTCATGTGAATGGATTGCATCTACTGTAGATGAAAAATGATAAAATAAATAAATCTGCTTTTTTTTGGTACAGTGCACATTTAGCCTGGTAGCTAAATCTGGTATATGCTCACTCCTTATGAGAATTTTGTTTTATGTGTCATGATTAGTCCCCACATCGTGGATTTGGACACAGACTTGGATGGAGCATGGGGGGATTAAGGCAGGATACCCTGCCCGACACCCCATGGTGGGTTTGCACCAGTAGCCCCCGGTTTGTCAGTTCCTGAAGCGTGTACTCTACCACTGAGCAACAGCAGCCCCCTAATTTGCACTCCATCTTTAAAAGAGGTTCTTCTTATTACTCTCATTCATTAATTAACATTTTGGATTCCATCGTGAATATTTTTAATTCAACCATCAAGCTAGTTTTCATGTTTTCCCAAGGAGTAGAGGCTTCATTGTGTTGTTCAAGGACACTTTGAGATGCTTTCTGAAGGAACTTGGGATCTAACCAATATTCTTCCAATTATTAGACGTCCGCCCTACCTCCTGAGCGATGCCACCCCACATTACACTAAGACTCCCCACGTGAGTCTTCAGTTTTTCCTGAACTAGAGAGAGGCTTTGCCTTTGCTTTCAGTTCACTGTTGACATTGTACCTCCGTTCCCATAAAATCATGCTCTCAGTTCAGATTTCTAGAACAGTCTAGGAGGAAACTCCGAAGAAGAGCTCTCAATTTATACGTATGGGCACAGATTTACTAGGGGTGGGGCATCATCAAGCTGGATAATATCAACAATGTAGTGAAAGTGAAGCCAAAGCCTGTCTCTGGTTGAAGATACCTGTAGACTTCCAAATGTAATTGTCAGTTTAAGCAATTCTTTCACATTGCAGGGAGTTGTTTTAGTTATTATTATCAAGAATATCAATTAATTCAGCTTCAATCTTTAGCATTTTACTGTGTTGGTAACATAGGGCTCATACCTGAGGCTAAACGATTAGTTTGACAGTCTGACGGTGTATCTGTAATAGCTTAACATGGCACTTACTGATGTTGCTTTGTTTGTTGGTAGTTTTGAAGTTGTACAGGCACTACATGACAAGCTGCTGGATATGGTCGGAAAGATTCAGTAAGTGTATGCCTCTCCCCGAGATTGAAATTTTACAAATTTGTGCTCTTGTTTTGGTTTTTCCCAAATGACTTTCCTTTTCAACCAAACGTTATTGTTATTATAGGGTTCCGACTGTTCTCGTTGGGAACAAAAAAGATCTCCACATGGAAAGGTAATCACGATGATGGAAAGGCTTAGAGATGTCATGGCACACATTATTTCTATTTCATCTATCTCTCTGATTAAATTATTTGTTAACACCAAATTAATATTCAACCTTAAAGCTAAAATACCGCCGAGAGTGCCTGGAGCTGTCTCAGCAGTCAGAGGCACATACTGTACACTCACAACCCCTGTGTAAATTCATCCTACCACGTTTTTTGGCACGTCATCCATTTTCTCTTGTTTTTCCTGTTCCTCTCCTCCGGGCTATCTGGTAAAGCAGACATGTAGCAAAAACAACCTTTGAAAATAAGTTGGTGCTATTTTATAAGCTGTTGCTATGCTTTTGGAATCTTTACCATGCTCCATGATTTGTTTTCTTTTTCCAGGATGATCAAGCCAGAGGAGGGAAAGAAACTGGCTGATTCTTGGGGAGCGGCATTTATGGAGTCCTCAGCCAAGGAGAATGAGGTGATTGATAATGTATATCCGAGTTCAGACCTGGTCATGCAATGCATGATGCATGCATTGCATTCTATCATAGGCCCTAATACCATGTCAATAATGCTCCTGCAGACTGCTGTGGAGGTTTTCAAGCGGATCATTTTGGAGATGGAGAAGGCTGATGGAAATGCACCGACAGAGGAGAAAAAATGCGCCGTAATGTAAACATTTCACCTGGACATCAGTAAGCAGATTTGCTGAAGACAGGAGGCACAACCTCATCAGCATGCAAGTCCTGACCTCCATGGTACCAAAGAGCTAGAAAGGCTCTTTGCCGATCCATTGTACCTACAAATGAATTGACAGAAGCAACAATTGCTCAAAGATAAATTGCCCCAGTAATCGTAACTAAAGGGAGAAGTTTTTAATGAGCAAAATTAGCCTTTGCCTTCAATAAAAGAACATCTTCAAATGAAGAAATACATTCAAAATTGGGCTATAGTCCAGGACGAGGCAGAATCTATTTGTTGACCCGCACCATATATTACGTAAACTAGAAAGATGCTAAATGTAGTAGCCCCTACTAATTAGCATGGAAATGAATCGTGAGTATTTGCCGATAACCACTTGTCACACATCTGCGGTTGTAGACACGATTGGCTTGTGTCATATAACTTGTTGACTAGTTTATTCACTGTACAGTAAGGGCTGATAAATGAATAATGTCCACACAATATACTCTAAATCTTTTTATGGACCTAATGTATTTTTCAATCTTCTCAGATGAATATGGAGAGCACCAGTCCACATTGCTCAAAGTGTGGTGTTGGAATATCACTATTGTTCACAAATGGTGGCTTTAAAACACCCTGGAATGAGATGTGTCTCATAAGTTATTCACCTACTTTTTTTCAATGTTATTTTCAGCAGCGCAACTTCAGGTGTCTTTCATCTATGAAATGTTAACTGTCTTGATGACAGAGAAATAAATACACATGTATATTCCATGATATGTTTTGATTTTTAAGCTCTGCCAAGCAGATTTGTTTTTTTCTCTCCCTTCTTTTCTACAGTTTACTTTTATTATTGACTATAATAAAGCTGATGTCATCTAATGGGAAACTCTGAAAGAAAAAAGTGAAACAGATAATTAATTTTATACAAGCTGTGGCCTTTTGGTAGTATAGAATTAGAATCTTATAAACTGGTTTGATAAGATTGGCTGTACTTTAAAAAAAATGGGGGTTTCCTTTCTTCCTCAGTATGTAGAAATGTGCAAATGAAGGACTGTTGAATTGCATTTTTTAAAATTCGATTTGAATACTGCAGAATATTCTCAAATAGTACGCAGGGGGTGGCTACTGAGTCCACTTAGTAAATTGGAAAATTTTGAATTTGATTCCACCATTGATACCGGCTTGGTAATAAGAAGCCAATGCAATCCAGTTATGCTATGGAGTGGACAGGATAAGATGCCCGAGGCCCTCAATGATCTTTTTTCCTTAGCCAGCAAAGCCTTACAGAGAAATTATGGAAAGGCTGCTTTTTATTCCCATTGCTGTTGTTTTTCTTTGCAAGGTGGTTATTTGTTAAGCCTTTTTATTGACCTCTCTCTTGAGCAAGTAGTTGATTGATGTGTGATTGATGGTAGTCAAAAGACAAAGCTGGTGATGCTGTGTCTTGTGCCTTACAGTTCTTCAAACCTCTTCCTCATTCGCTTCCCTTCATGACTCAAGGTGCTCTTAAGGTTTTCTTTTCCCCCCTTCTGTTGACATGACCCTATTGGGAAGCCTGGTGGTGTTGTGCACCTAAGCGCCAATATTCCCATGCTGGTCAACGTTAGCTCAGAAATCTTGCTGTAAACAGTTTTGTATATAAATAAATCCTTTACTCCTTTGAAGTGGCTAGTCATTATTTTGATTTTACAGAGAGGGACATCTCCTCACACAAGTGGCTTTCAGAGGAAGTTTAGTTGGGTTCTTGTTTTTTTTTGTGTGCCATCGCTAACAAAGAGACTTCACAAAAGTCGTGCAGAAAAACTGGAGAGACCTGGAGTTTTGGTCCCGGCTCATTGTTTCATGTGCGGACTGGAACATGAGAAGGTAAGACGTGGAATGAATCTGACAGACATTTTTCAGGACCTTCGTGATACTCTTGAAGTAACCTATATGTTTCAGAGTACCGTGAAAGACACCGAGAAGCTTTTTCTTCACTTCAATGGAAGAAGTAATACCTCCAGAATGTTTTGCACAGTAACTCCCTCAGTCATTAGGCTTCTGATTTGAATCCTTTCCTGAGAGGTGCAAATAACTTTATTGTGTCAAATATGGGATATTTAAAGTCTGTAGTCCACCTATGTGCATTTCCTCCACTTTTATATGTCACCCTGTGTTCCTCCCTCTTCTTGAAAACTATATTCACTACAGCCATTTCCATCCCTTCTCCAAAATCCACCACCATCCGCCTTCCACATTCCTCTCCTTGACAGCATCCATGCCCATCACCTCTGTTCCCGACCCCAACATGTCCGTTGAAGTCGGCTCCAATCACCACTCTCCCCTCCTTGGGTACACTCTCCAGCACTTCATCCAACTCCCTCTAGAAATCTTCTTTCTCCGCAGTAGTAGTGTTTGAACCCACCACTGATATTCCCGGCCTTATCTCCTTTCCACCTGCGCTCTTGCACACACACACAGTTTATCTACTTTCCTTCTTTCCACCATATTGGCAAGCTCTCCCTTCACCTGTCATAGAGCCAACATTCAAAGTTAAGATAAGATATTCCTTCATTGGCCCCATGAGGGGACATTTCCAATGTTATAGCAGCACAGTGGAAAACAGGAAAGAAGCAGAATAAAAAGTTCAAGTTGCATACTCTCACTTCTGCCCTCCTACCCTTCCTCCTCTCACACTGCCTCTGGTCATGCCTTCCTCCTCTCCTTCTCCTTTGGCCAACAGTGGCATTATTTCCACCAGCCTCCGGCTTGTCTACAGCACTGGCGGTGGTCATTGGTAACCCGAGCCTCAACCGATCTGGAATCAAATCCAATTTATGATCCTTATGTTTGATTTGGCAAATCCAGTTTATGATACTTATGTTTGATTTGGCAAAGGTTGTCGGATTCCCTTCCTGACGGAACCCTCCATCATTTAACCGGGCTCGGGACTGGGAACAAGACTGCACTGGTCTGCCTGTGCACTAGTCTGAGCATCCTCATTGGCTGGGTTGTTCAAATGAAAATGATTTGCTGAAATGGAGTTTCAATTTATCATATGAGATGTAGAAAGGGAATAATAACATCTTTTTGAAAATGGCAGTAAGGGGCAAGGGAGGACATCTCAACTCGGAGTTAGAGGCCCGTTTTACTCGTCACGATTAGTTCCCACGTTGTGGGGGGCGGATACAGATTTAGATGGACCGTGGGAACTCATAACACAGATAATAAATTGTCATCATGAGAAGAGGAAAAGGAGTGACTCAAATTAACTAAATTAAGATCAAGCTCACAGAGTCAAAACCCCATACTTCACACTGGCCCTGGAGAAAGGCTTAGAATAACATTGGCTCATTGTGAACCGAGTAGCTTCAAGGATAGACAAAAATCATTTTCCATCCCTTTTTTTAAAATTCAATGAAAGCAGCATTCTTTTCGGAATTCTTGCTTTGATTGGAGGATATAGTTTAGAGCTCTTGCTGCAGTGAGATCATGTCACGGGCGGCATAGATCAGTGGGTAGAGCGGTCGTCTGGCAATTGGAAGGTCGCAGGTTTGATCCCCGGTCCTGCATATGCACCATGACAAGGTGTCCTTGAGCAAGACACCTAACCCCCAAGTGCTCCCCGTGTTGCCATACGTTGGCAGCTCACTACTCCTATATAATAGGACGGGTTAAAATTGCAGTGAAATCCAAATTTCTCCTTGTGGGACTGACAAGGAAATCCTTCACATTCATTCATCATGATGTCATAAGATGATCAATAGGTGGCAGTATTATGCTGAATACATCTGGTTCGCCGCAAAAGCAGGGAAGAAGAACAGTTGGAGTGTCGCTGAAAGCTGTGGTCTCAGATCACCTTTCCAGTCAAATCGAGACCCAGCGAGGCTGAAAGGCGACCCAGTGGGTGCATCATGGAATGTGTAAGTCTTTTATGTAATCTAGTTTAACTTGGTGCCTCTTTACCATGTTGGTCTGTTGACAAGTTTGTCACTGAACAGGCCACCAGCTAACCCCGGGATGACTCTGACAGAACACTGTCAAGCTAACTAGCGAGCTACCGTAGGATGAATGTGTGTTTAGCCTCCCGGACGTTGGCTAACACTTTCCCCCCCGCAGGCTGCTCGATAGCATCCTAACCAACATTAGCCTGCTTTTTAAAGGGCGTAGCAGAGACAGGCTAACCGCTACCAACCCAATTTGAGTTCATCCCCATCGGGTTCATACGTATCAAAAGTGTAGGGTATCCTATTTGTCATCTGTCCGTAGTGTGAGGTTTAGAAAAACATGGAAGTGTACGTTCACATTCGCTTACCCCGGTACGTTTCACTGATGCGTTTGCACCACAATCATGTTTTTGTTTGCGTTTTTGACGTTGCTGCTGTGAATTGAATGTTCTCTAACATTCGTCAAAGCGTCTGATTGCCGGTGCTGAACTTCTTGACATTCTGTAGCTAATCAGATTAAGTTCATAACGCTATTTATTGCCCTTGCTAGATTGCCGTTTGACTATTATGGTAACTCACGGGATCACACTAGCTGGACTTCTAGCGGGGATATCAATGCCCTCGACCGGTGGGTCACAACAGGTGCGTTTAGAAACGTCGAGCAGATACAATTATAAGTCTGACTCATTAACTGCCGTGAAACAAGTGTTCCGTCTGCATGTCGGTCTTTCAGGAAGTAGAAGTTTGTTGGTTCGTTCCCTGGCTACTTCAGAAAACCTGTTGAAGTGCCCTTGTGCAAGACACCCTACTCTCCAACTGCTCCCCAGGCGCTAAAGCTGCCTACACAATAGGATGGCTTAAACGCAGAGGACACGGTTCATTGTAAGAGTACGAACCAAATACAGTTACCTTTCTTCCTCTTCCACGTATAGTGGAGTTTGTTTTATAACTTTTTTGATAGAGAGTTACCTTTGACTCGTATAAGGCTTTGAAACCAGCGGTTGTTATATGCAGTGTAAGGTGAGCTCTGCCGGTTTCTTTAAGTGATAAGCAGCCAGTAGTAACTGGGAAATGCTGGCTCCCATCAACACCCCCTCCCCACCATCATGTTACCAGTTAGAAAGGCCTTATTCTACATATCAAGACTCCCTTGTCATTCTTGGGGATTTTAGCAAAGCAAACTTGAAGCAGGAACTGCAAAAATACAGACATGGTAATTGTCCCCACTAGGGACAAGAACCACTCTGGACGATTACAGCTTTGTCATGCAACATTAAAGGATGCCTATCTATGTTCCCTATGGAGCCCTGGAACTCTGATCCCCCGTCTGATTCAGCTTATCTCAACCTAGAGGCAGAAAATAAAGTCTGCAAACCCTCTGGTCAAAACTATGAGGAAATGGACCAAGAAGTCAAAACTAGAGCACCAAGCCTATATCATCGACCGTACCGATTTGAGTCTTTTTGGAGGCATCTACAGACTTGGACGAACTTACTGACACTGTGACATCGTATGCAAGCTTTTGCATTCACCAAAACTTTCTGTACCTACAACATGCATTGATTCTCAGCTAAACGCAGATAACTTCCGTCAGGCTAAAGAGGAAGCTTACAGTAGTGGAGAGAAGATCTGGTACAACCAAGCCAGAAACACTCTCATGAAAGACAGAGTTGCTTAAAAAGGTACTGCTCTAACAAGTTGGAAAAAACAGGTTTTCTGCCAACCCCCCAGCACCAGTCTGGAGAGGTCTGAAAGACATTAACAGCTACAGGAGACTATCCCCTACACTGCAGGGAACCATCAACTGGCTGACGGTCTCAATGGCTGGTTGTTTTCTTTTGGCATTGTCTCTCTTTAGTTGATGGGGATTGTTGAGAGCCAGAGAGAGACAGGAAAGGCAGGGAGAGAGAGAAAGGGGATGACCTGCAACACAGGGCCCAGGCCGGATTTGAAACCAGGCTTCTGCATTAGGGACTCAGCTTTATGTGGCTCTACCAGGTGAACTACCAGGGCACCAATCTAAAATGAGTATTACTGCAGGTTTGACAAGTACTCGTTCACACCCCTCACCCTCTCTAGCCGGAACGAATTGGACTCCCCCCTGCCAGCTCCTCTCCTCTCCCTTTTAACTCCCCCTCCTGCACTCAGGATGCGCACCAGCTTCTAGAGACAGAAGACCAGCAAGGCACACCACCCTCCAGTCTGAAATTCTGTGCCGACCAGCTAGCTCTGATTTCCATACTGATCAGTTAAACAGTGTGAAGTTCCCTCCTGTTTTAAGAGCTCCACTATCATCCTAGTCACAAAGAAACCCTGTATCACAGGATTAAATTACTACAAGCCCATTGGGCCAAGGTCTGTGTTGGTGAAACACTTTGAGAGACTGGTGTTAGCCCACCTGATGGAAATCACAGGCCTCCTGCAGTTTGCCTACCAAGCAGAGCAGTCAGCGGAAGATGCGGTCAACATGGGATCGCAATTTATACATCTAGCTCTTAACATCTTGAGTTCCCAGGGATATACACACAAGTGTCCCGTTTGTGGAATTCAGCTCAGTGTTGAACACGGTTATTCCAGACACCCTCCACTCCAAACTCATCCAGGTCCGTGTACTAGCCCCCCCCCCATCTGCGAGTGGATTATAAACTTACTGACGGACAGGAGGCAGCAAGTGAGGCTGAAGGAAACCACATCCAGCACAGTCAGCATTGGTGCTCCCCCTGGGACAAAGTCTTCCTACTCCTCTTCAGAGGACAGCACCTTCAGGAGTCCCATCTGTGATACTCTTAGAGTTAGCAGAGGACACAACCTCCTCTGGCCTCGTCTTGGATACGGAGGAGTCTGCCTGTAGACAGGAGGTTAAACAGCTGGCCCTCCGGTGCAGTTGGGTAGCCACTGCAGTGAAAACCCACAAATGTACGTGTTCTACAGTCTTCCAAGACTGGTGGACACCCAACAAGTATCAAAAAAAGCCCCAGTGGAGGATGAACTTCCTCAATCAGCTCAGGAGGGTCAACCTGCCTCAGCAGCTGCTGATTCAGTTCTGCACTGCAACAATCCAGTTTTTTTTTCCTCCGGGAGCATTTGAGATGTGGATGCAGGAAATGAAGCTAGGCACGCATGGTTTCCCAACTTCAATGCAGTATATCCGGTCTTCTCACAACAGGTCAACCCAATTCCTATGGACCAACTGTGAACAAAACAAAAAATAGGTATCCAAACTTAAACTATAGTCTTCTGTGTAACAGACCAGCAACTTCCTCTTCTCTCCTTTAACTTCCTCATCCAAACTGTTTTCCTTCATCCTCTTTATCCTTACTGGCAATCAGGTTATAGGTTTCACCTGGGCAGCAATTTTGTCCTGGAGTGCCCTGCTGGCAATGGGTTTTGTAGTTCTTGTTGCAGCCACCAGGAGGGGATGTATCTCCCCTCTATGACACTACCTCTCATGACATTAATATATATATATATATGAAGCAATAGGTATAGCAGAATGAGGTATACGACAAGTTCTTGGTGCATGTTTCCAGAGTCCTGTATGTCCTCCTGGAGGGCAGCAGGGAGAACAGACTGTTGTATAGGTGTGCTGGATCCTTAATGACCCGCAGAGACTTCCTGAGGCACTGCTGGGTGTACAGCTGGCAAGCTCACATCTAGTGATGTGCTGTGCCATGTGCACAGCCCTCCCTCAAACCTGCCAGCAGGCTGTTGAAGGTGTCCTGGTAGAAGTCCCTGAGGATTTGAGGCTTCAGGCCTAATGTCTCGAAGTCCGCAGAGGCTGTACAGACACTGTTGGGCCTTTTTGACGACAGGGTTGCTGCAGCCATTCGTGTGGCCATGCCCACGGCCGTGCACACTGAATCCTGGCATCATCATTTCCCCAGGTAAACATACCATGGCCTTCCATGGGATCTTAAAGAAAACAGGTTCATCAAATTAAAATGTTATTCATACAGCGCTTTCAAAAAACACGGTTACAAAGGGGGTTACACAAAATGATGAAAAATGAGATAAATAGATAAAATAGACAAGATGAAGCTGAAACATGAGAGAGAGAAAGAAACAGACGGAGCTGAAAACCTACCACAGCAGGTCCGGAGGTGTCTTGGTTTACAAGAGAAACATCATTCTCAGGCTCTATAATCCAGGTGGTCAACAAAGTCAAAATACTTGCACCTGACGCAGCTATTTTGACTTTGTCTTGGTTTATTTGAACCCTGAGTCATTTGAACTGTTCATGTTGAAAATTCCTGTTTAATTTATTGCCTTTTATTCTCTATTTATTTATTTTTTATTTACTTTTCATTCCTTATACTTTTTTTTATTTGAATTTTACCAGCAATAGTGGCCCTCAGAATTGAACCCAGGTGGTGATTCTCACTTTACCATATCATGCATATTATAGCTGCAGAGCAAACACTTGCACATTCACATATTTGGCAAGTAGCCTTAACCAACCAAAGAATGACCTTTGTTTTAGACTCCGTCTCCTCTTGATGATTTGGAGGGCAAAAAGGAGGCACTCATAGAGGGTAAGTGATTTCTTTGCATAGCTATCCTAGAGTGACTTTTTCCTTCGGTCAGCAAAACTCCTATCGGATGGACAACTGATCTCGCTTGTCTCATTTCTCTAGAGCAAGAGCACAATGTGTACACTAGATTTATGAAGTCTCATCGGTGCTATGACTTGGTACCAACCAGCTCCAAATTGGTGGTCTTTGACACATCCCTTCAGGTAAGGCGAAGGCCTTCAAAGTCTGACGATTGAATCCTGTTTCTCAGCATTACCTTTGCACAAAATGTACAAGTGGGAATATATTTACTTTCCTATAACAGGTCAAGAAGGCATTTTTTGCACTTGTGTCCAACGGCGTGAGAGCGGCACCTTTGTGGGACAGTAACAAGCAGTGCTTTGTTGGTAAGAAAGTTACTTTTGACTCCGCTCCACATTGTTTAAGAAAGCTAAAGTTTTTAATGTACTCATGACTTGCTACTCACGTTTCCCTCCTAGGCATGCTGACGATCACTGACTTTATCAACATCCTACATCGCTATTACAAGTCTCCTTTGGTAAGATGGTGGCCGAGGAAATGTAGTGATTAACTTTTGAATAGATTTTCAGGTATTAAACATCACATTCACATCTCAGGCCAGCATTGGCTGGTTTTAAACTAAGTTGCTGAATGTGGAGTAGTTGCTGGCTTATTATTTTGCTAGTTTATCTTTTTTTTTTTTTTAAATTTGTCAATGTTCTATCCTGGGCCTCTTTTTTTTTTCCAGCTGCTCAGCATTTTCTCCTGTTAAAATGTTTCAGGTTCAGATTTATGAGCTGGAGGAACACAAAATCGAGACATGGCGAGGTGATGACAGCCATTCATGTCGTTAATGTCAAATCTGATACCCCGGTAAAGATAAAATAGATGTTTATTATATCAGTGTACTCATACGTTTTTTTCATTCTTAGATATATACCTTCAAGACTCTTTCAAACCCCTAGTCAGCATATCTCCCAATGCAAGGTAGATTTTCTTTTTCACTCAGACCTCGTATTATTCAACTTTGCTGCTATTGTTTTACTGTCCAAACAACACGGCTCTGTCTTTGTTTGCCTCTCACCTAGTTTGTACGATGCAGTATCTTCTTTGTTGAAGAACAAAATCCACAGATTGCCAGTGATCGACCCCTTGACAGGGAACACACTCTATATTCTCACACACAAGAGGATCCTCAAATTCCTCAAGCTTTTTGTGAGTATTTTGTTTGGCTTTTGTTACTCACCACAGCTATAATTATTACTATGTGTTGTTCTATTTGCTTGTCTTCTTGTTATACCGTTCTAGTGTCGTACAGAAGATGAGACTCGGACAGGGAAGGAGCATAGTCACATCTAACAAAGTACGCTCATGTGTTTATTGCTTGACAACGTGGTTTTTGTGTTAAGAGTGCGCGTTCTGTTATTCTGGTCAGATATCGGAGATACCAAAGCCTGCCTTCTTGGGTCAGACTTTAGAGGAACTGAACATCGGAACATTCCGGAACATAGCTGTGGTGCGTGCAGACACACCGCTTTACACAGCGCTGGGCATCTTTGTCGAGCAGCGAGTGTCAGCTCTGCCTGTTGTGGATGACAATGGTATGTGGGCAGGGGTTTCAGCATCCATGCCACTTAAGCACACATGACAAGAAAATCTGCTTCTGTAATATGCTAAGATGCTGTGTTCTTAATTGCAGGTCGAGTTGTTGATATTTACTCCAAATTTGATGTTATAGTAAGTCATCATTTCTCTTTCCTCTCTCTCTATTGGCTAGTAAGCAGCAGCATTGAGCAGAAAGGAAGAGCCCCAGTTCCGTTTTGTCACCATGAACTATAGCTTGTTTTTTTGTTTTTTTACCTGTTCACCAGGGAGCAAAACACAAGGGGTGCACATTATAAATACCAGAATCAATGACTACTAATATGCTCATTAGAATGGAGTCTGATCATCACGTTGTGCTCGTAACCACATCAGAACACAGTGTCCTGTTGTTTCTTCCACTTTTGTATGAGGGTCACAAATCCATGGTAGAACTTTGCCTCCGTGTAGTGAGTGGATTTTCCCTTTTGTTAAATCATTTGAACTTGACTAGAGAATGAATGTAATATGCAGACTTGATGTCCTGCTTGGTATGCACGATGAAAGATCCATTGGTGCCAGAGTGTTAAAATAGGAAGAAATTGTTTAAATGGAAAACAAGAAAGTTTTTTTTTGTTCATTTCAGGGAGCGGGTATTAAGTCAATGGGGATATCGAACCCTATTTTTTTATAGTTGTATTCTTTGAAAACAATGTGGGACAAAATAATCATAAATAGCAATTAAAGAATGATAATTGCAAATAATAATGAATAATTCTCATCATCTGTGTGCGTGCACGCACACGTACACAGAATCTAGCAGCAGAGAAGACCTACAACAACCTGGATATAACGGTGACCAAAGCCCTGCAGCACCGGTCTCAATATTTTGAGGGAGTGCTGACCTGCCACAGACATGAGACACTCGAAGCCATCATCAACAGATTGGTTGAGGCTGAGGTGAGTGGCAGCAAGCCAGACATGCTATACACATGCACGTTGTTTTGACCTAAAGTTGCTGTGCAATGCATCTACGTCCATTCACTTGCTTATAGGCGTGACAGACAGAAAACCCTTACAGTCTGATTACTGCAAACATAATGGTGGGTCTTCATGGTCTCCCCTGTGGGCTCTCAGGTGCACAGGCTTGTGGTGGTGGATGAGCAGGAGGTGGTGAGGGGCATAGTCTCCCTCTCAGACATTCTACAGGCACTGGTGCTCACTAATGGAGATGACGGTAGGTATAACTCTCAACGCCACTGATGGGGATCTTCAGAATATGCACACTGTCACCTTAAAAACAAAAGTTTGAGGCATAGTTGTGAATGAAATCAGCCAATATGAGACAGATATTTTCCTTAATTGGTTCACTGTAAACTGTGAGATTAACCGGATCCACTCTTTGACCCTCAGAAACTGCCTAAGAGCAAATGAGGGAAGACTTCACCAATGAAAGGCTGTACATTTTTAGAAGAAAGCCAGGAGAGAGGGAGGAAAAGGACAGGGGGGATCCATACAGCTTTTCATTTTATTCCCAAGTCACACCGTGTCCAGGCCTCCTGGTTTTCATGCATGAAGATGACACCCTTTCCCTCTCTGCATAAGTAAGAAGTCCATTAACTTGAATCAATTGAGCAATACACAAGCGGCGATAAGGGACATGGAGGAACTCCTGTGAGTAAAGCCATAATCTGAGCCACACAGATGATCCAGGAAAGACCCAAGAGCACAATGGTTGCTCAGCATGGCTCATCACCATTCTCAACCCTGTGACTCTTGCAGTATGGCACTGACCCATACAGAGGGAGACCAGTCATCACGTGTCAGACAAACCCTTTCTAGCAGAGATGGATTTATTATCCATCTCAGCCGACAACAAAGAGAAAAGTGAATTTGCCAGCCACACTGTTTCTAGGCATCATTTTTTTTAAAATATTTTGCTACAGAGCGGAGCTGTAGACTGTACTGATCGAAGGAATGTTAATAAGCACAACGGAATTCATGGTGGTGTCCCAGTTGGACGTGTGCTGTGTGTGTGTGTGTGTGTGTGTGTGCGTGTGTGTGTTATGATTCAGGCATGTTAGATATCTGATCAGGTGTGATGATCCAATCTGAAATCTGATTGGAGGGTTACTAAACCCTCCAATCAGGAAATCACAAAAAACTTGAATAACTTCACCTGGACAGCAAGTTGTATTGAAAGCAATGTTTCATCACTCATACAGGGGACAGCTTCAGTCTGAGCTGACTGCAGGTATCCCCACCCTTTATAAACAATGCAGTTGTACCCTAACTAGGAGTCGGTCAAAGCCAGGAAGGCATCCAAGCAGTGCGTCAGCCGACCCAATCGAGAAGGACAACAGCCGCCCAAGCGTAAACCAGGGGTGAGTCTATGTGTGGTGGGAGCTTCAGAACAGCCAAGAAGTGTATTTTCCAAACAACACGTCTCAGTTGATTTCTAATCCCGAAGCACTCTGCACCAGAAATTGGTCCACCTCAAGGATCGAGTTTGAATGAGGAGTCGATGAGGCCATCTTTGTGAAGAGGAAATGACCACGCTTGAACCGAGGCTACACCTGTCGCCATCTTACAAAGCTGTGTGAATGGTACACATTACCATCCAAAGTCCAGTCAGTGGCTAGCTTGCCTGTGAAACCATCATTGGTTTCGGTGCTTATGCAGCTGTATTGTTTATAAGGGTGACGGTGCCTCCAGCCAGCTTGGACTGCACATGTGACTTGTGTGAGTGATGAAACGTCTCTTTCAACAAAGTGCTCTATCCAGATGAACTCATCCACTTTTTTGTGATAGCCTCGAGTCTCTCTTAAGGTCTCCCAAGCCTTGTGGGCTAAATTGGCACAGCGTAGTCTGATGTTGCGGACATCCACGTCTGTGCTGTGTTCCTTTTCTAATGCACAACCATTGGACATGTATGAGTTGCATTTGCTAGTTGTGATAGCACTCATCCATGAATGAGCTTGTCCTATTGTCACTTATTTGCATTTTAAATTACTTTCACTCTTCTTTTTTTTTCCTTGGCACCAACTTCTTCGGGAAAGTGAAGGTCGCCAAGCGGTGAGGCGCATTTGGCCCATGCAAATTTTACAGTAGGGTATTCTGGGTATCCATCAGAAGTGAAGGGATTTGCTCCTTGTTGCTTTTTTTGCTAGATGTTAGTCTGGAAGTGGAACAATAAGATCTTACCAGCAGTCAAATTTGCAGATATCTTGCTATAAATATCTGTTTTCTGTCATTTCTTAAGATTTTCACATTATTTACTTTGGAATTATGAATCACGAGTTATGTAAAGTGCTCTTCTACGCACTTATTTAATCTCCATTATGTTTCGGGGCCTGTCGTTGAAAGTCACTTAATGCTAACACTTCCTTACCTTTCCATTCTCTCCGAGGGTGTGTCCATCACGCCCTCCCGTTACTCATCACATTTAGTTTTTTTGGTCTTTGAATTCCGCTTCCATCATGGGCATAAAGACATATACAACTGTATGTAACTGTTTTTTTTTTCTTTTGTACTAATCTGATTTGAGATTATATGAGGGATAAACAAATATTCTTTATTTTGTGATTATTCTTTATGGTATCTGTTCGTCAGTACATGCTTATTATAGTGGTTTCAGACAGGGCTTGTCTAATTTGTAACTGTGGTCATTATGAGCCATTGGAGTTACTATATGAGCTGTTCCTTTTATAGACATTTCCAAAGGCTTCTCACACTAGAGAGAAACTGCTGGGCTGGACACTTAGGGAAAGAAAATCCGGAACAAAATACAGACAGTATATAATAGGAACTGTATTTATTACTCAATACTAGAGGTAATTTACAGGATGCAAAGTAAGCCTTGGTGAGTTGTTGTGTTTTTTTTTTTACATAGATACAATTGCCTTCCTATCATGTCTGGACATAGACCTGGGAATTTTCAATATAACTTTTCCAATACATTTCTTCAAGTAACTCTACGTTACACTATTTATCCAACTACGTATTTGGAACAAGATTAGACACGACCAGACATGGTCTCTGCTATTATTTAAAATATGGTATAGTAGGATGATTACACCACTTGATATTCACCCCCGTATTGACAAAGCTCCCAGGTCCTGGTCTTTCAAGCCGACACCAGCAGCAATAAGTGCAGTCACTATGTCCCCACCGGCATCCCTTAAATCTTTCTGTACAAATGAAATACAGTGTCGACTAGCATAACAAAGCAGTTAAAATCTTGACAAACATTTAATTTCATACCATCTGTTTCAGTAGTATTTTAGTGTTCTCAACAACAGGTTTACATTTTGTCACACGAAGGACAACACCCCGCCACTTCCCCTCGGAGATGTCAGTTCATTTTACAATCCAGACTTTCGATCTCGTATCAGCAAACTGCGACGGATGAGCGTGAGCTGTAAAAACATTCCTGGTTTCCAGTGCTCTGATCTTGAAGAAACACTTGAGAAAACTGTGGCCAGAGATACTACTATGAACAATTTGGTTGGGGCACTGTGAGGTCGGTAGTGTACACATGGCCTTAAAGGCTTCATAGGGGCTCACAGCACATGGAACTTACTATATAAATAACGGTAAAGACAAAATCCAGCAGTACCTTTTCAGCTATCACATAGCCGAGGCTGACAGTGCATCAGGTTTTGGGAAAAAGAAGAAAAAAAAAATCAAACATGCAAAAACGTTGCAAAGAGTAAGCTTAAGACAACGTTTTGTTTTTTTCTATAACAAAGTCATATCACACAATTCGACCCATTTTCAGTTGCATATTACAGAGGTATTATGTAGTGAGTTAAAAGGATCAGGAACATTGATTTAAAATCAAAAGAGACCAGCAGAAGTCAGTGAAAGCAACACAACCGTTTTAGACGCATTTCAGTGGCTTTGGAAGTCGGAGGGTAATCTTTCGATGTCCGTCGTCATTTCGACGACGGACAGCGAAAGGGTACTTTCATTTCCACCCCACCTAGAAATCTGCAGTTATAAAAAAAAAAAAAAAAAGTCCAACCACCTTAAAACATGATCCAAATATCAAAGTATAATCAAAAACTGGTATATACATAGTTCAGCTTCAAAAGTTCGACCACGTAGTTTTCTTGGCCATGTCTCTTTCACTCGCCGGCTGAGATTTAGTATGTGTCAAAACATGTTGAACCATATTGCACAAAATGTAATCACTGGGTTGAT
>OMLC01042475.1:0-20056 GCA_900302585.1 Regalecus glesne | reverse complement strand
CAGGAGATTCCTTCACCTCTTCCACCATGTGAGTAATTACATCCACTGTAGCTGTGGATCATACAGGCACATACACAAACTTAACAATGTTCAAACTCACAGCCTACTGAGACAAAACTGTAATAACTTTGTGTGTGTGTGTGTGTGTGTGTGTGCGCGCGCGCACATGTGCACTTGCATATGTAAATGATGTGTCTCCCTCCAGCCGTTCCAACAGCTACCCTTACTCTGACTCGCCCCTCTACTCTCAGACCCCTCCCACCTCGTCCTCCACCTTCTATGAAGGTGCACCCACCTCTGACTCAGAGGTCAGCGGACCTGTGACCTCTCAGCCTGTTTCTGTGGGGTCAGTAGGAGCCAGCGGTGGGGGAGCAGGAGGGTCCTTTGTCATACAGGGAAGCTATATCTTAGGAGGAGGAGGAGGGGGTGGAGCACAGAGTTCACCTAACCCAACCGCTCGTGCACCACCTGCCACCGTGAGTAGTCAAATTTAAAAGTGAACAGTTTGCCAGACAGTTGTACAGTTTGATGTTCAAATTCCAAACCCAGTTGCTTTTCTCCCTCCAGGTGCAGTGGTTGTATGAGAATTATGAAGGGGCGGAGGGGGTGAGTTTACCTCGCTGCACCCTCTACTGCCACTACCTGATGCACTGCCAGGAGCATAAACTAGAGCCTGTCAATGCTGCGTCCTTTGGCAAGCTCATCAGATCTGTCTTCATGGGGCTACGCACACGGAGACTAGGCACCAGGTATGCACACAAACTGACAACATATTTAAGACTGGTATATTACATTATGTATCTCAGTATATTGTTATAATTATGTATCTATGTTTGTGACCTAGGGGAAATTCAAAGTACCACTACTATGGCTTAAGGATCAAGTCCAGCTCACCTCTACTCCGGCTAATGGATGAGCAGCAACACCTGGCAATGAGGCAACAACCTTTATCACAGAAACACAGGTAACCATTGGTGGCTCTCTCTTCAGTTGTGTGTTATCGTTGTCTCAATGCAAACATAGTTAGAATATAGTCTCTTTCTTTTTCTCTGTCTCTCTGAATGATGCTTCCTCTATTTTAATAGGTTGAAGCCTGTGCAGAAAGCAGAGGGTATGATTAATGGGACCTCAGGTGGAGGGATCGGTCAGCAGCAAGTGGGGGGGCTTTGTGATATCTCAGGCCAAGTGCAACAGTATCAACAATTCCTGGGTGAGGAACACACATTTTTGCACACCATTCTGTTCAATTCTTCACTTTAGAATTTTCACCATTTAAATTGTTCAGAATTCTTTTCACTGGACAAGACGTGTTTTAATTTTAACACATAATTCTATTCAGGGATGATTTTTCATGTACCATAAGCTGTGATTATGCTCTGATGAGCTGTTTTAATTCTTGAATGTGCTTCTCTATATTATAATAATTGGATTTGATCCTCTATGAATCTCACTGTTTTAATTGGGATTGATAGGAATTAAAAGACAAAGGAATTCTTGCGAATGTGGAATTACTCTAGCTTCCCAACCAACCAGCCAGCTAACATGCTGTCAAAGCCGCAATGAGAAACACGTGATGGTTTCTTCCACTTTCCAATTTCAGAGAAAATGATTTTATTGGGCTCTCAGACCTGCAGCTCTGCTGAAGACTATTTACCTTTATTGGATAAGAGCAATCAGCTTTAGCATAATGAAAATAGCATCAGATTTCAATTTCACTTTGTTTTTGCTTTTGTAGAGACATCCAGACAGCTGCCAGATTTCCTTGAGGTTGACTTGCAGGGTCACAACCTACCTGATGGTATTCTTCTTGAGCACCTCAAGGCCTTCCAGGCCCTCTACAGAGAACACTGTGAGGTGTGCATTCTGAGTCACACAAGATTCATCACACCTACTAAACAAAAAGAAAATCAAAATAGATTTTTTTTCAACTTGTATATCCATTGTATTCTGCTTCTAAGATTGGAAGGTAAGTGATCATAAACAATTTGTGTTCCAGGTCAACTTGGCACTTCTTATTTATTTGTCTATTCATTCATTCATTCACACTTAAAAGCTATGCCAGATAGGTGCTGTAAAAATGCTGAATGTAGTTTTTGTTGTTGCTTGTTATTTGTTATATGTTTTAATGTCTAGTTTTCAATACATAGGCTTAGCAGGTTCTCTGAAATATACCATGGCAAGCCCTTTCAGTTGAAAATAAGGGGATGGGGTCTTCTGGCCCATAGTTTGTTGAGCTTAAACATTGTGTGTTCCTCACAGGCCATTCTGGATGTGATGGTCAACCTACAGTTCACTTTGGTGGAGACACTGTGGAAATCTTTCTGGAGGTTCAGCCAGAGTAGTGATACACAATCACTCAGCATGTGAGCATCACGAGCATGCACACACGCAGTCACCCGAAAATCACAGACATATTTTGGTTCTATTCACCTATTAGCCTGCCTCTCTCTGAACATGCGCATCTCTCTTTGTTTCTCTCTAAACACTGTCATCATTCATGCGTGTGCTCTCCCAGGCACAATGAGTCGGAGAAGCGGCTGCCAAAGTCATCTCTGGTTCTGTTGTGCAAATATGAGCCAGTGCTGCACTGGACCCGACAGTGTGATAACCTCCTTTATCAGACTCTGGTGGAGATTCTTATCCCTGATGTACTGAGACCTATCGCTAGTAAGTTAATAAAAAGCATTGACAAGCCTGTAGAATCATGGCCAAAGGGTACATAAGATGTCTCAAGAATCCATTCACTTTAAATAATTTGGACTCATATTCTCCCTTCTTTGTAATTGGTGTCTGTGGCACACATTTTTATTCATGCCTGAGACACATTTTATCTCAATGTATGTCTTTTTCCACTACCTCTCATCTTTTCCCATCTGAGTTAAGGTGCCTTAACTCAGGCCATCCGTAATTTTGCCAAGAGTCTTGAGAGTTGGCTGAGCAACGCCATGATGAACATCCCAGAAGAGATGGTCCGTATTAAGGTGTGTATACCTAGTTAAATTTAGGGATTTATATAGGTCTATATGTGCATGCTTTTTGAAACCTTGAAACTTGATTTATACTTGAATGCCTGAGTTTTGGAGAACTTCTGCGTTGTGTTACTGCTTATGAGCACAGAGATACTTGCATGCATATTTGCGTGTAGTGTTTGCGTGTGCCCTAGAGAGCCTTAAATAAAATAAAATAAATTAATGATGCCCTTATCAGTCCCGCAAGGGGAAATTTGGATTTCTCTGCATTTTTAACCCAACCTATTGTATAGGAGGAGTGAGCTGCTGACATATGGCACTCGGGGAGCAGTTAGGGGTTCGGTGTCTTGCTCAAGGACACCTTTACATGCTATATGCAAGACTGGGGATCGATCCTGTAACCTTCCGATTGCCAGTCGACAGCTCTACCCAATGAGCTATGCCGCCCCATGATTGTAATTATAAGTTACACAGGAATAGACAAAGAAAGCAAGAAATAGAAACAGGAAATATACACAGAAGAAAATGAATCACAAAGATTTTCCTAATTGACCAATCTGCATTGGTCTAACGCATCGTACTTTTGACATGGTTGATGGGCTACTTAGATTTTGAAGGTGTGTATGTCTGTATTTTTGTGTCAAGAATCCAAAATTACTCAGACACCCACTCTGCATCACAATGAAGAGACCTTAACATGCACTTTCTCAAAAGCATATTTATCACTCTTGGATAGAAAGGACTTTTCCACCTCTGCTTTTTTTAAAGCTTGCCAAACACGTTCACAATGCTGATTACTCCTAGCACCCCCAGATAAATCTCTATTTCATATCATAATGAAGTTTAAAATATGGTGTCTGGGGTGACATTCCAACACTAAAGCATCAATGGTGATTGGTTTTGCCAACCAGAAAAATCTGTCTCTGATTCATTAGGGTTTGCCAAACAGAGGCATGTGCATGATTTTGTTACAAAGTTATTTGGAAAATCAATAGATGCAATTCCTTTACCAGGGCTGAAGTCGGGACGGACTAGATCCATAGCATGCTTGATACAAGTTGCAAGTCTTATTAAAGGTCCCTCAAAACAAAACATCCCTCGCAAGGTCATCCATGAGTGAGTGACCACAGTTTGCCATGCATAGTCCATGGTGGGCCTTCATGAATGGTGAGTTGCATGGTACCCTATGGTGCCATGCAACTCAGCATTCATGAAAGATCGAATCCTCAGCATTCATGAAGGATTGAAATCCAAAAAAAGGAAAATGATATTTGGTGAAACACGGGTAAACATATATAACCAGTGGTGTAGCTTTTTCTTAGAGAGGGCTGAAAGAAGAGGAGGTACTTAGGGCAAACACAGATGTGTACTGCTCTTGCACAGGTTGGTATTCTTAAATATTAGGGTTAAGCTATGTAGGTATAGACTCTGTGTAAATAATGGATTATTTTACTGGAACTGTTGAAATCTCTTTTTATATTTTTGTAACTTTGTAACTATTAAGCGTGCATTGATAGTGTTTGTGTAATTACCCCTACTGCCAGGAGGGAGATACAAAAGTTCCACTCCGCAGTTTTTTTTAATCTCCTTTTGAGCCTTGTCACGGTCAGATGAATTTTTAAGGTATCTAACTCTGTACTGACTGTTTCTTATTTTCTGTCCCACCCCCTACAGGTGGTGTGTGTATGTGCCTTCTCCCAGACTCTGCGCCGCTACACTAGTCTGAACCACCTGGCCCAGGCAGCCAGAGCTGTCCTCCAGAACTCTGCACAGATCAATCAGATGTTATCTGACCTCAATCGAGTTGACTTCACCAATGTTCAGGTGAGAGAGCCTCAGGCTTGACGTCTTTTTTCTTTTTCCTCTTGAGATTTATTCATTTATTTTAACCTGCTTGTATTGGTATTCAGATGTGAGGTCCAGATCACCCAGGTGGTAAAGAAACAAACCCTTTTTTTCTTCCTTGTTTGCCCTCTCCCTTCCCCTCCCCTACAGGACCAGGCCTCATGGGCATGTCGGTGTGAGGATCGTGTGGTCCAACGGCTGGAGCAGGACTTCAAGTTGACCCTTCAGCAGCAGAACTCCCTGGAGCAATGGGCTGCTTGGCTAGATGGTGTGGTTTCCCAGGTCTTAAAGCCCTACCAGCACAATCCTACTGCTCTCCCTAAAGCTGCCAAGCACTTCCTGCTCAATTGGTCCTTTTACAGGTAGAAAATGTGACAAGAAATGAGGAGGGGATTAAGGCAAAAAATGGTTTGGGAACAATGTTATGAATGAACTTGTTATTGACGATAGATTTCCTGTGTCTTCGTCATATGTCCCAGTTCTATGGTAATTCGGGACCTGACTCTGCGAAGTGCTGCTAGTTTTGGCTCTTTTCATCTGATCCGCCTGCTGTATGATGAGTATATGTACTACCTGATAGAGCATAGAGTGGCCAAGGCTAAAGGAGAGACACCGATTGCTGTCATGGGAGAAGTATGCACCCCACACACACACACACACACACACACACAAACACACACACAAACACACATGCGCACACACAGGCACGTTGCTCAGTATACATTGGTTGATCTGAATATTTCTGATCCTCTATCTTTCAGTTTGCCAGTACTGGTAAGGGCCGGAACTCACTGGATTTGGAGAAAGGTAACTGAAGATGTCTTTGCAGTCGAATTCCTCCTCAGAATTTCCCAGCACGTTTCATTGATAGTATTTTAATTCATGACGGCTGATCCATCCAACCCAATATCATTTTTCTGTCAGATGAGGAAGAGGAGGAGGAGGAGGAAGATAGTGAAGAGGAGAGCGGGGAACTTACACTACAGGGGAGCTTGTGCTCTGCAAGTGTGGCCGAGGAAGATGAAGAGGTATCAATGGAGCCTCCCTGCAAGCTACCCAGGACAAGCACTCAGACCTTGTTTACATCTACACACTCTGAACCACACAACACACAACTTTAGATGCCCTTTGATTAATACCTTAATACATATACACATAAGCGTTGTTTTTTTTTTGGTGGTTTTTTTTTGGCAATAGGGTCACTTGTCATCCCATTCTTGACTCTGCCACTATGCATTTAGCCTTCTCCAGTGTTTTTATTTGTAAAGGTATAATTATTTGCTTGCTTGTGTCAATTGTATGCTTGTTACTAGTCTGCAAAAAGTTTTGTGTTTGTTTGCGACCGAGAGAGTGACTTGAGAGAGATCCGCTGCTTTTTATTCATTTTCTTTATTGCCATCCCCCCTAGCCTTTATCAATCCCCTGACCTTTGCCAACTTTCATGTTTACCGTGCCTTTTGACAACTGTTTTAGTGGTTGTATCTCAGTCATTTCCTCTGTATAATAGTCAGAGAGGAGTTGGTCTGAGACGTATCTCAAGTCAGTTCAACTTGAGAGGTCTGGAAGTCCAATACATACAATGATGAGCTAAAATATGATTACTCACTGGTGAACTTGATAATGTCTCCAAAAAAGGGCACATGTCAAGGTCTGGGTAGATTAGATGATAAGCAAACAATCAGTTATCGTAGTCCATGTGATTCAGGAGAAATAGGCAAGAAGTAAAGACCTGAGCAACTTTGACAAGGGCCATATTGTTATGGCCAGACAACTGGGTCAGAGCATCTTTGAAACTGCGAGGCTTGTGGGGTGTTCCCAGTTAGCAGTGGTGAGTACCTACTGACAGGAGTGTCTACTGAGGAGGGACAAACTACAAAGTGGAGACAGGGTGTTGGGTGCCAAAAGCTCATCGATGTATTAGCCCACTGAAGGCTGTGGCATCTGACAAAAGATCCCAAGTCACAGAACATTTTAATGGTGGCTATAGGAGGAAGAATGTGTCCCAACATACAGTGCATTGTGCCATTCTGTGTATTGGGGCTGTGAAGCCACAGACTGGTAAATGGTAGATGCATTTGTTCTTATATAGCGCTTTTCTAGTCACACAACCACTCAAGGCACTTTACCATGAATACCTTACATGTACTTAGCTACACGGAGGGATATGAACCCACAACACCTGACTCTCAGGTGTGCCCATGATGACTCCTATCCAACACTGAAAAATAAGCTTTATTCATTTGTCATTGTACATACCTGCAGTGAAGTTTGTTCTCACCCATCCTATTGTTTTATTGAGCAGCGAGGAGCTGCAGTGCTTGGGAACCATCTCCACGGCAACGATATTCCTAACATGTATGTCTTTTTGATGATTGGAGGAAACTCGTGCAGACACGGGAAGATCATGCTAACTCCACACAGAAAGGACCTGGGATGGGATTTTATTCCAGGACCCTCCTGCTTTGAGGCAACCCTACTAGCCATTCCGCCACCATGCAGCCCATCTACAATGAGCGAGCATCAGAACCGGACTTTGGTGTTGTGGAAGAAGGTCGCCTGGTCTAATGAGTCCTGTTTTCTTACAGATCACATGGATGTGTATGTATATGCCATTTACCTGAGAAAGTGATGGCATGAAGATGCAACGTGTGAAGAGGATAGACCGGTAGAGGGAGTGTGAAACTCTGGGCTATGTTCTGCTGGGAAACTTCTCTGAGTCTGGCCATTCATGGGGTGTCAATTTGACACATTCCACCTACCTAAACATTGCAGACCAGGTGCACCATTTTACAGCAATTGCATATGGCCTCTTTCAGCAGGATAAGGCATACTGTAGAGATTGTGGGTGAATGGTTTGAGGAACATGAAGTGTTAAAGGTGTTGCCTGGCTTCCAAAATCAGATCTCAATCTGATTGAGCATCTGTTGGATGTGTTTATTTGACAAGACTGATCCCCCTCACAATTTACAGGAATTGGGGGGTCTGCTCCTAATGTTTTGGTGGCAGATATCACAGCACTCCTTCGGGAGTTTATTGTAGAGTCCATGCCTTAGCATGTTGGTACTGTTTTGACAGCACACAGCACCAATTGCACATTAGGCTAGTGGTCGTAATATTTTGGCTCATCAGCGTATGTTCACAACTTTACCCCCAACTTCAATCCATGTCCTGTTGTGTCTGTATCAATTAGATGAGGAGAGCCACATGATGCTTTCGAAATCTAAAATATATATTTTGAAATACCTTTAAAGTAGTTAGTATGCTAATGAACTGGACTTTCTAAATGGCACATATGTATAATCCTTACCCAATGACAGTAACAGTTCAACCATGTCTTTTATTGTTGCTGAATCACTGCTACGTTGGCACATGACAGTTGATTGACAGCAATTTGTGGATGTCTTTTCTTTTTTTTTTTACTTTGGACATTTTATTCAAAGGATTTACAATACATAAAAGCATATGGTAATTTGTTTCAACTTTTACAAAAGAATAGAATGACGGGAACAACACCTCTACTCATTGTTCCAACAGAGAAGCCATTCAAAACAACTGATTTCAAATACTGTTTATTCTACTTGAACCCACCTCTGTCCCTAAACAAGAAAAACAAATACATAACCCCCCCCTCAGTGCTCATAGGGCGAAGGGTGGGGAAACACCTTGGACAGGTCACCAGGCCATCAGAACAGTTAGGGGAGAAGTGTCTTGCTCAATGACACTTTGACACGGTTCTCTGCAGGTGCCAGAATCAAACCTGCGACCTTTTGATCGCCAGTCGGCAAATCTACCCACTGAGCTATGCTAATCCTTGATAAGACCAGGCATCCACTTGAAAACTTCATTTCTCCAAATGATTTGATACCCCTCAACTACAAACGACACTTTCTAATAAACGGGTGCTGATTTAACTGAAAATGAGGGACTCTGTAGTCACCAACCTCACCATCCACCCACCTTTTTTCCCTGCAGCAGGGTCAGAGGTCATCCTATGATTATCGGGCCACTGGTGAAGGTGGGATGCGGTGCTGCCGCTGTGTGGGATGCCTTGTCATGAGAACTGGATCTGTTATAAGGCAGGAATTGAGGGAATGAGGTGGTGTACAACATGATGTTCTGTTGTTGGCCATCAGCTGGGATGATTCCTGCGGGCGGTAGATTTGTGAAGCTGTCATCTGCAAGCTCCTCTCCCACAAATACAGTGTGCATTCCCATTTCCCTTCTTGTCCCTTGGAACTTTCAGGTCTCCATGTACATGTCAAACCCAGTGTAGACACGGCATGATATATCCTTTCCATTAACGGTCTTCCTTTTCTCCTGGCGACAGCGTTCCCTTTCCTCCCTCACACACTCCTTAGCATATTAGCATATTTTGCTTCCTTTCCAGTCTGTGGTACAGCACTTTCCCTGACTTGAGCCACATTGGCAGTAGAAAGATAAGATGTCCTGTTCCCTGAAGTTGTTTTTGATCCCACCATCTTCAAGATCATTCAGATTCATCTTTAATATCATCTTGAGACTGGAACACGTAGTGACTAGAGGTCATCTACTCTCCTGTGCTGCCTGAGAGGCGTGGGTTGTTGCGCTGTCCGCACATCACTCCCTCAGCAAGAATCTGAATGCTGCTCCGCTGCTTGTCATGAGAACAGAAAAGCTAGGTCCAACCTGTTCTTTGTGGCACCGAGGGTGCAGGTGGGTTGTGTATGTTATGTTCTGTGTTTATAGCTCAACCTCAGATATTGTCAATTCAATCAACTCAGATAATCGGCCTTTTTTCAGAGATCTATATCCTAAAATTCTTGTTTCCTGAGATATGAGGGTAGGTTAAGAAATGAAGATCTCTTAAGGAATCAGAAGTGTTGCCATGAAGCTTCATCAGCCTAATATAGCCATAAGTTGGTGACACCATTGTTTTCTTGCTCTCTACCCATTCTGTTGTTGTTTTTTGTCATCCTCACTGGACAAACAGACCATAGACAAGATTAGAAAGCAATACCTGTTACTATAAAGACCCTCACAGATACAGTGATATTTGGTTATAGGGCAATAGGACAATTGCAACAAGTGCACCAACCAATCAGTAGGATACAGTCTCCATGGCAACCTTGGCAACTGCTGTATGTATCTACTAAAATACTGTCATGTATCTCAGAAAAGCTTTTATAGTGTAAGATTATATTAAAAAATGTTTATTTTCTGGATATCCAGTTAAGAAAAGCTTTTGTAAGTTTAAACTTACTGGAGATATTTACTTTTTGTGAGCATTGTCATATATCCAAACGATTTGTATCGTTTGAACCATTGTTGCCTTAAAGAAGTGACATATTTGATGTTATATTTTAGTCAGAGTATTTAGCTATGTTTTTATTGTACAATGTTGGGACACCTAGCACGTAAAAACAGTGACCTCTGGGATGGGCAGTCATGCAGGCTTCCAGACCCATCCTACCGTGCAAAGTTCAACCATTGTTTGCTGTGCTGCTTCTTCTTGTGACTGCTGGCAAGAGCATATATTAAAATGCCTTCCAACAGATATTAACACAAATGGTGACCTGTTAATATCTGTTTGTTTTATTACCGGTGGAACGGATATATTAACATGAATGTTATGTTGTGCTCATTTGTGAGACGTTTAGGATATTCAGATTCCGGAGTTCGATAATTTTGAGTCAGTTTGCATCTGTTTATTAAGTGATGTAAAAATCTAAGACTTGAATATCTGAAAACTACTTCAGTATCAGAATCCCCTCAAATTGTCATGAGACTGGGTCAAATTTCAAAGTGTGTTAAGGAACTTTTATAAGTAGAGCCCCACAATGTTCTTTTTGAGAACCTTTGTAATGAACTGTTTGTGATGCAAGTTTGTAGCTTTATTTTAACCACTAACTAAAGGTGATGTGATTACATTCTGCTGTTGTGGTTTTATTCTTTCTTTCATGAGACATTTCTATCTGGACACAGAGTTCTCTTCAGTCACAGACAGTACGAGACTTAACAAAATGGCTTCATTGAACCATGCATTTGCAACAAAACTAAAAGAAACAACAAACTGACATTTTATTTTATAAAAAAAATCTCTATATGACCGTCTCATTTCATTCTGATGACCACACAGCATTATGTTGACTAAGCAGCTAACTTTTTGAATCCACTGCTCTTTTACAAAAAGATGCATCAACTATTAAGAGAAAAATGACATAGCAGGGTTAACTTTGTATCATTTTGAAAAATACCATGAAGAAATGACAGTACTGGGACTGAGCTGTCCATACTGGATGAGAAAATTTAACACATTTCTTGTCCAGGTGCAGCAGAATCTGAGGCCACTAGACCATAACTTTTACCATACATGTTGGACACAAATAATCACACCCATACACACATATCAGTGAATGTCAATGTGGTGAACACAGGTGCAGATTTTGCATACAATAACACAGGCAACACACTCACCTGACAACAGCACACTTTTTGTAGATAAAACCAAACTTAATACTAAATCTTTGTTCAGTACAGCTCTTGGTTGATGTTTGCAAGACCATACTACAATACACAATTACAAAAAACAAAACAACCCTCCCCCCAAAAAAACCAACAACACAATCACCTCATAAAACTCATTTTTACAGTATTCCATCAACAATGGTTGTAGTTTGGAGTCTACCAGGTATACCTTCTACATATCAATGTGAAATCACTGAACATCATGAGAAATTTGGCTTGAGATGAGTTTATGCTCTTCACTAAAGAGGCAGTGTCAACATGTATGTATGGAAGTTGCTTCTTCTGTGTCTGACATGTGTGGCCCATCATCACAAACATGTGTGTCCCTTCACTCTCCTTCATAATACAATCCAGGTGCATCGGTCACTGTCCGCTAACACTTGTAATGAGGAGCCTATAGAACAGAAAAAGCAAGATATCCGTCATATATCCATCATTTTGATAAAAACAAAGCTTGAAACCTGAATTTGTACGTGCTTTTATGAAATGCTTGCCTTTGTGCAAAGCTTCATTTGTCATTCGATTGATGTAGCGGGAGCTGCTCTCAGGAACTAGCCATTTCATTACTGTGTTCACACAGGACTTCCGGTAAGAGCTCCAAACACTTCCACTAATGATAAGAGAGAGAGAAAGAGAGACTACAGAGCAGAACTACAATGAACTAAAGAGATATATAAAGGAATAGAGAGCGAAGAGGTGACTGACTGTGGCTTCTCACCTAGTCTGACCCTTAACCTCAGTGAGGTCACCAACACCAACGGTACAGCACACACCTGTGTTGAGGTCCCAGCTGACTTGGAGGTTGGAATGGTAAGTGTTGGGCCTGGGATCGAGAACAAAAAATAAGAAAAGTGTGAAAACAAATGTATGGGAGGCAGAAAAGTAAATAAAATAGCCAAGTAAGTGTTATTGACAGCTAATGAGAGACAAGTTGCAAACAATACACAAAAAGGACATGAATACCACATATGGGATAGGTACCGGCAGTGCTCCTCTTCAGAGTTGGAAAAGGCCAGCAAAAGCAGGCCAATGTTGATCATCACAATGTTGGTCTCTGGACAAACCTACATAAAAAGTATAAGAGGGCTAAAGGCTGGAAATTTTGTATCCGAGACGAATAAAGCATGGAATGTACAGCAGTACATACTCATTATTTGATCAACCGGTTCCCTCAGAACACAAGTGGAACATTTTATGGAAGGGATGATATGAAGTGCGGAAATCTTTTGCATGTAACTCTGATTTACTAGCTGAGGATATCTGCAGAAATAAATTTGACTAGTGGTGAGATGGAAAACTACACAAGGACATAAATATAATGTATAAATCACTTGAGAGTACCTAAAATTAATTTTAAGAGTATTTGAAAATGGTTAGAATACCTCAATTCAGATTTTCTATAGAAATCAGGGACTGATGGGTATCAATAAGTACACGGAGCAAAGGGCAAGAATTTTCACTAATAGGAAATAATTGCTTACAGCTAAACTCGAGTATACATTATTCATATATTCACTATTGCATTGTTGAAACAAACAAAATCAGTTTTCTTAAGGTTTGTTTAAATTCTACACAACATACGAGATGTAAAGATTAAGTACACACCAACAATTTGAGAGCGGAGACCGATTTAAAGTATAGAAGACTTTGATGATGAGTGTGAGAATGTTTGTGTTTTTCATGATGGTAGCTGCTGACCTCCAGTATGATGACATCATAGTCACTGAATGAGCAGAACTGAGAAGCCCAGGCAGCATCACTTCTGATGACCTCATTTATAAGATACTCAAAGTCCAAAGTCAACTGCTCCACGCACACACTCTACAGTAGAAAGAAAATGATTAGCATCATCAGTTTTTCAGAAATGCCGATACAAAGAGCACAAAAACACTTATAAAAATACGAGTCAACATTAACATCGAGACGGTTCTTTAGTGGTTAGCATTGTTGCCGAACTACTAACTAACTTCCTAGCTCCTGGGTTTAGTGTCAACAAATTTGTGTGGCGTATACATGGGTTTTCTTCCACAGTCTGAACACATTCATGTCAGGTGACTTGTGGCATGCTTAAAACTGCCCTCTGTGCAAGGGGACCCTATGATAGGCTGATGACCCTATCCAAAGTGTCTCCCTGACTTCCATCATATGCCTGTTTTGATAGACATCAGCCCCCTGCAACTCTGAATAGGATTAAGTGGGTATAGAAAATGTATTGATGGATGTAACATCTTGCCTTTGTTCCCTTATAACACAAGTAAGTCAAACTGACACAAACCTGTCCGTTATAAGGCCCGGTGACCAACTGTAGGTTCCGTCCTTTCAGGTCAGTGACAGTAAATGGCAACTGGACTTTATCATCTTCATAAGCTAGAGAGATAAGTGGGGAGTGGGGCACAAAGCAGCAACCGCTTTAAACTTTACATGGTACTAGTTAAAATTGAGCAATGAATTCATATTTTTCAAACAATCCCCATCTCACCTCCACTATCTTGCTCTGTTGCCCCTGGGTTTTGGAGGCGGTAGTGCAGACATGTGTAGTTAAGGTATCCAGGCTCTGTCGGGCCTGATTCCTGAGATAAAGCTGAGGGTGGGGTCGCAGGGGATGACGATGAAGAGACAGAGGCAGGTGACTTCACTTGTTCTGTATGCTGCAGTAAACAATGGCTCTCTCGTGATGTGGAGGGCTGAGGTAAACTAGTCCGACTATCATCTTCTTTCAGACCCACACCACTTGCTGCTTTGATCCCTGCAATTTGTGTCACTTCCTTTTGCCCGCTGTCCACTCTTCTCCCATCTTGATCTACGTCATTCTCTCTCCCTACTCCCTGGGCCCGCCTGAAGAGGTCCGCAGCAAACTCCCTGGCTCGCACAGCCGCCTGCAACTGCCCGGGGGACAAGGGCAAAGGGTTGGTTCTGTCGGACGGCTGATTGCTTTCAGGGGACTCCTGATGTAGTGTGGATGAAGAGGATGATGGAGGGGTAGAGGGAAATGCATACATTTGGCATGATGGGGGCGCTGCTTTCTTTGTGTAAAGGATCTGAGACGATTGACCCTGCTCACCTGGCAGAGAGACCATTGGAAAGAGACATTCACTTTCAAGCTTACTGGGATGAAAGACAACACCATAGAAAGGTGGAGCATATAACTATACAGATTTGTGTGCTACCTTGGCAAAGAGAGATGCCACAAGCCACCAACGAGTAGCTAGTATTTAGTAGGATGACCTGGTCCTTTTTCAGCTGGAAGGCTGGCTGGAAGGTGGGGAAGGGGTACACCACCTGGTACCTGCTGTTGAGGACATAGCCATGTTCAAGACAATCACCACCTAGGAAGAGAGTACATGGTGAATAAGGAGCAGAACAATTTTATCAAATGTCAATCAAAAATATGTAAGAATGATTGAGAGAAGAAGGTTGTGACCTGGGTGCTTGGTAAACCAAAACATCCATTCAAGGTAGTCATATCTACTGTTTGCAAGCAAGCGTGTGCATCTACCTGTACGTATAGTGGTGGCTGAAGGAACTGGACAGCAGTGAGAGCAAGGTTTTGGAGGGGGCATGGAAGCAATGGTGATATAAATGTCTCTGTTGTTTTCATCACTCATCATCAGGTTCATCAAAACTGAGCTGGAACTGCGTGTACTAACAGAAAGAGTTGCAAGTACAAGAAGACACACATTGCCCCACACACACCCACACACACACACACACACACACACACACACACACACACACACACAGAAAACATGTTAAACTTTGCTCTAATCACAATTATTTCATTAAATAATAATATAGCTTTTGCAACAAAAGCTCAATTTCAAGAAAAACTTATGTGCTGTATATGACTTACTTGAAGCCAAAGATGACGATTTTAGAGTGGTCATTAGGCCACTCACATACAGTTAGATACAGGTCACTGTAGATATCCTCTCCAGCAAATAGCCGCACATGGTGGACCTAAAGAGAAAAAGAATGGAGGAAGATGGAAAGTTAAAGCACCCCTGAAGAAAAATAAGATATCATCACCACCCACATAACCAGCGGACAAATATTAATTCTGAGGTCAATTGGTGCTGAATTCTCCCAAGGGCAAGGTGATTCACAATCCTTCTTTACAGCTACCCAAAATCCTTCGATGGTCTTCAAATTACCAGGGTGGTATACCTATGGTTTTGGTATAATGCCAAGTGGAGTGCAAATATTTTACCTGTTTCAGTCGACTGTGCAGGTTGAATTCCCACCAATACAGATGGTAAATATAGAAGGAGAAGTCATCATCTTCACCACAATCACTGGTGTAGGACAGGACATAGCGTCCACATTTGGTGAAGCCAAGAAATATGTGTCTAGAGCCGAAAAAACATTTCAATTTTGTGTTATGGTGCAGTTAGCCCAAGAGACCCATGATAGACATCACGGGATCATTTCAATCTTACATTGCAAAGGGGTCAAGGGCTTATAACAAGTACCTCATAAAATATCAAGCAAAAGTGATTTTATGGCGTTTTTACCCGACAGTGGAAAACTCAAGCATGACTATACACACACACACCATACACATATCTTACTGACCCTGCTCTGAGGAACTCCTCACTGACGATGTTCTTCAACGGGACACATAGACGGGGTGGTAGTTTCCTGAATAGACGTTGGGAAAACTGACCTAACAGCTGTGAAGCAATAACAATAAGCAATAATAAGATTGGAAAATGAAAGTAAAGCTTAGTGGCAAGGAACTGAGGATTTATCACAAACGCCTTATAATTACATTGACATAGTTGTCCATACGATACAAAGCCAAAACAGAAGTTAACCCCACAATTCACTGCACAAAACCCCAACAGGAGGAACATCTATTTGAAGCTCATTTAAATAACTTCTTGCACAAGTTAGAAAAAGATGGTGTTAGGACTTTTAGTCGATCGGTTGGATTTGAATATTCCTTCTTGCAAGCATCAAAAGATTTGGCAAGCTATCTTGACTAGCAAAGCTAGTGGGTTTGCATAATTCTATCCCGGTTTGATATGTGCACCGACGAACCCCGCTACCTACTATTTGTATAGAGTCGATAAGGGTGGACATCATGAAGTAATGCAAGCTTTAAACGTCCAACCAGCAGACCATGACTGGCAACCCTTCAAAGAATTACCAACACGTCCATTTCTCTGAGCTAGCTAACGTAGCTTACTAGCAAGCTAGCCTTACTAGCGTCTGTAAAGGGTTATGTTAAGATATATATTTTTTTATTTCTCAACAAATCACTTGCCTGCCTCACATTTCATGCTACTTAATTTGTGGATTTGTACGCACCTTTCCACGAGTGAGGAGCTTGACGACATGGTCTTTGTGTTTTCTAATTGATTTCAATTTGTTGTCGTCCTTCTCCGATTTCGAGCTGGGCGCCATCTCCCACCACACTACATTCTAACCCCGCAGATAAGACCCTCCCGATTGGCTGACGATTTCAAATGGCCTTCTTTTATTGGCCGATCTATACAATCAATCAAACACAAAAACAAAAGGATGCGGATTGTAGCGATGGGTAACCCTGAGGCGCCTAACATCGACTTTAGTTTCCGATTAGTTTGCAAATGCAAATTTTATCTCTTTCGGACTCCAGAGGTCTCCATCAGATTTGCTAAACATGATCACTAGCACAAACTACGGTCTCAAGTTATCCAAAGTTGTTCAGCTGACCCAACCGTCAAGTAATGTGGGAGTCGAGAAGTCCAGAAAAACAACAGACAGACAATAAAAACATAGCACACCTAGTGCAATTTATTTTTTCATTTAGTATTTAAAACAATAGGTAAAAAATAAACACCCAATTAAAATTACGCATTGGAACGAGATGAGCTAACTTTTAACAGTAATGTTGAACAGAAAAGGGAGGGCCAAGTTAGACCAAAGAACTTCACTTGCACGCACAATTGTATACCATTAGTACCTTAGCCAACTTTCACAAACCTTTTTTCTGTCCAGTAGCATACACTATTTACAGACACAAGTGAGCTTGATCATGATAGCAGGATGAGAATTTGGGACATATAACCTGTCATTTTAACACTGGGAATGTTGAAAAAGCATTGAGGTTTAACAAAAACATCAAAGCCTTTAAAAGAAAAAAGAAAAATGTACATCAATTTTTGTAATACTAAAAGTATCACTAAGTTTACTTTATTTTCTAAGGGCAGAATATAAAGTGGACTACTCACATTAAAATCCATGTATTTTACACACTTGTGCAATCGGTGAGGACATTTTCCTTTTCACATAAAAAGGAAAAAACAAAACTAATCCAAAATATTACACAAACGGATGTACTGATCGAATTACCCCAAAGAGGCAAAATACATGAAATGACAACCCTTTGGTTTGGTGCTATTATCTTTGCTTAACTCATCAAAATGACCAAAGTACAAAAGGATGACCATTGCCCCTCCAAAAAACTTTGAGGAAAAAAAAGTTAATAGGGAATGAAGATCACCTGTATTGACAAGTTAATCTCCTGTGTTGAACAAAGTCAAAGATCTTCATAACTAGAAAAAAACACATTCATGACAAGAAGAGGTTTGAGTCTAGACCACCAATTGTCCACCAGGGAACCGTCCAATCAGAAGATAGAACTTGTCAAGTTCACTGGGCCTAAAATGAGAGAAATGACAGATGTGCTGTAGTATTTCAGTCTTTGTTTTGGAATATGATCAAATTATCTTTTGACACATGAAAGATTATACATGTGTAAATATGTTTACTACCTGCTGTCCCTGCTGTGGATTAGCTGCCTGTCCAGGGGCCTGTCCTGGTTGTCCATAGTAGGCAGCCTGTTGTCTATAGTATTCGGCCCAAGCTGCACTGTAGTCCTGTTGGCCTCCAGGTGCAGGTGCAGGTGCAGGTGCCCCTCCTGCTGCCACTGGGGCAGGTGCTGCACTACCAGGCTGTGCTGGAATAATTTACAAACACAGATTGCCAATTTATAAGAGGCCAAAGAAATAAAATAGCCAAATGATTACACGTTTATAGCATCTCACGCATATTCTATATTCTAAAATCTTAACATCTTCTACCCAGCTACGTCTCCATATTGGGTTTTAGCCAGAATATTATATGTATGTTAAGTTTTACTATCTATATCTATGAATCATGTGGTTGCTGATTGGAACAGGATTTATTTTAGCAACTACTCACTCAACTCTATAAACCCCTTGATAGACAAAATGCAAAAAAGTGCAGTGATCTAATTCCAGTAAGAAGGTGTGTATTACTCATGCCCATCTTCTTGTAGTACTCCTCCCATGCCTTGGTGTAGTCTGGTTGTCCTGAAGGCATCTGTGCTGACTGGCTTTGGTCCCCTGCTGCTGGGGCTCCTGGAGCCTGACCTTGCATAGCACCTGCAGGCTGCTGGCCATAGTATTGTGTATAGTATGCTGCCCATGCTGCGTTGGGGTCTGCTGCTGCTGCCTTATCTAGAGGAAAAATACAGAAAAATTATAGAGGAAGACAAGTCAAAGACAGAACACAGAGCCATTATTGTAAAGTCCACTGAGGCAAATTCGTAATGATGGGATGTACAAATAAAAATGACATGACATATCAATCAGATAACTCACTGGCATCATGTGGGGTTGGTGGTTGCCATTGCTGATAGGAGCTTCCCCAATTCTGAGGCGCATACTGATGACCACCAGGGGGAACATTGCTATAAGGAGGGACAGGACATGCTCATGAACCCTCTTTGAACAATCTATGGCACATGGTCTCAAATGACTGGTGCAAATACATTTAGGGTGTCTCCATACCCACTTTTGCAAGTTAAATGGCACATAATTGAGCGCAATGTTATGGGGCTTTCCAGATTGAACACGACTGCAGCACCACTACTTTGAAACCCATTATTTCTAAATGCTTACGTCATACCATAAACTGCATTGAGCAAAGCATTGGCACAGTGCCACTCCTTTGACAGATACCTGCATAGCCAATAGAAATGAGGCAGCAAACCCCAAGACACAGAAGACAAAATGGATGAAAAGTTAATGGGTGATAGAATTCCCTGAATTTTACAAAAGTGTACAATTGTAGACTTCTTGTAGGACTGATAAGGGAATCTATTTATTTATTTCAGGTAGGCTGCCCTTGCTTGAAAGAAAGGTAGGTCATATATGTAGACTAAAAACAGCTTAGGTTTGTTAAAGGTTCACAAAATGTCCACCTCAGTACCTCTACAGACCTATTAGTTTCTTAAAGAATTGGTTGAGGTTTTTTTTTTGCCGACAAGAAAATGACAAACTTGTCCTGCTCTGCCCATTTTGCTCAAATCAAGTTATGTCTGAAGGCAAATGAGGGTTGTATTCGCAAGTGCCTAGTATTGTCTGGAGAATTCACATGATTTAGAAATTACCTCCATCTATAAATGTGTGTTTTATGAGACACATAAGCATTGGATAAGTAAAGTCTATACTTTACTTGAAGTAACTGGTATAATTCCCCTGGATACGATTAATAAATATATCATTTTCAGATGGGCTTGAGGTTGCTTTTCTGCTAATAGATCTCCATGCTGTGCATAGCGAGATTAATCTGCCACCTGAATCTGAACCCAAATGCTGTCAAAAGCTTTATTTACCATTTCCACCATTAACTCCATAATTCTCAACATGGAAAGAGACAGAAAAGACGCAGAGAAAACCATAGAAAAAAATGCTAAAAAAGAGTAAAAGATCCTAAATTACTGATAT